>JAOTAZ010000009.1:5140035-5162640 GCA_025629785.1 Erythroxylum oxycarpum | reverse complement strand
GATTGTTTGAGTTGTAGAGTTTGAGAATTTACAAGAGGTTTTGTGCAATTGAGTCATGAGAGGATGTTTTATCATGATAGGAATGTGTATGTAAGGTTTGTAAGTGTTTAAGATGGGTGAGATAGGTTAGAGTGGAGTATAGGAAATTTTGAGCTGCTACTGTCATAGAATAAGTCGACCTATTGCTTCATAAGTCGACTTATAAGGCAGCAGATGAGAAATCCCAGCTTCGGGTCTGTTTTGTGCACAAATAAGTCGACTTATCAGTGATAAGTCGCCTTGTCGACCTAAATAAGTCGCCTTATTGCTATATAAGTCGACTTATGAAACACCAGATGAAGAGTTGCAGCCTCGGGTCTGTATTTGTGCACAAATAAGTCGACTTACCAATGACAAGTCGACTTATTAGAGTTTGGTATGTGCAAATCAAGTTGTTTTTCTTCTGTTTGAGGTTTAGTTCAGACCATAGATTATAGTTGGTCCCAGTAGGGCCTCGGGCTCAAGTCTCAACAGGATTCAGTCAGTGTAAGCTCACCACCAAAGCGAGTGAATGGTAAATGTTAGTCGGTATGTTAGAGTCAACCGCAGGAAGAGTAACAGAGAATTAGCATCAGCCAGCCAGCGTCTCGGGGACAGGCCATCAGTCAGGGCTTGTCTCCGGGGACAGTCGGGCTCCGGGTTCGGGGTCCGACAAAACATCACATTTTTCACAACAAAATCACATTTAGGCACATATATCTGGAAATGTCATGAATGCATGTACAGTTATTTTCATGTGCAAATTTCACTATTCACATGCAAGACGTCAAAACAATCCTAAACACTCTCAGCCCTTTCCAAATTACTAATCTACCCTTCCCATCGAGGGTGGGATGTTACAATATCCTCACTAACAAGCGTGCTTGGGAGGAAGATTAAACGATGTCTCTCACCAAGAGCTATAGTTCAGTGATCACGATCCAATTTCCATCAAAGCTAAAGGACCCAGGAAACTTTACTATTCCATGCACTGTTGGCAATTTGGAATTTTTTAAGTGCTTGTGTGATTTGGGAGCAAGTATAAACCTCATGTCGTTATCAATTTTCAAAAAGTTGGGATTGGGTGATGTGAACCTGACTTCCATATTAATATAACTTGTAAACTAGTTGATCAAGAAACCCTTCGAAGTGGTGCAAGACGTGCTCGTAAACGTCGATAAGTTCATCATCCCAATTGATTTTGTAATCTTGGATGTAGCAGAAGATCGTAATTGTCCTTTGATACTGGGAAGATCTTTCATGAATACTAGAAAGGCTTTGAACGATGTTCATGATAGGAAGCTCTTTTTGAGGATTGGTGATCATTGTTGATTGAAAAACGAACTACTAGTTTTACTCTCAAAACCACAAATATATGGATCATAACTTGTAGTAAAAAGTGGATATGGATCACTCAAGGATTGTGCTTAGGCACCACTTAATTCAGGTTGCTCTTTATTTAAGAACCAATTTTAATGAATATAAGCTGAAAAATTATTCAAACAACTAACAATGAACAAATGATGCAAAAGTGTAGAAATTTGGAATTCAAGATTTAACAATTGGAGATCACTTTTTCCCTATCTTATCTCCCTCCTACCTTGTTAATTGAATTATGTCTCACCTAAGATGTCCTAATGTATTAACTACCCTCTCTTAAGGTGTAATTAATTTTTTCAAGCCAAATTAAATGGAGATGATTAAGCAATCTCTCAATCTACAAAATCAATTCACCAATTCAACTAGTTATGAAGTTATCCTATGGGTAATAAACTAATTAGCCAAGATCTCTCTCTAACTAATCAATTAACTTAATGAATGTAGGTTGATAAAGTGCCAATTCTCATTATACAACCCTACACAATTTACCCAACTCAATTTCTCGATATATTGCAAGGTATAAGCTTAACATTCATCAAAAGCATCATTCATTGGTATCAACAAAATAGGAGTTCAACAAGTAGTTCAAAAGTAATCTCTACAAATAACTTAGCCACTCATAATGTCATTAACATCCCCAACAACCAAACAATCCATAATACAGATGCTAGAAGAGAAAAACGAAATAAGAACTAAATGAAGCAAGCTCTTCCTCTTCTTTCCCTAAATTTGGAAAATCTTGAGTTGGTGTGCTCTTTGACCAATTTGGAATGGAAATCTTGATTCTCTGCCTCTCTCTAGGCTCTAAATATGGTTTTTAGCTCAAGGAGGCAACTTTTTTTTGCGACCCCCTTCGGTCCTAAGGATTTGTGCCCTTAACCCGCTTGTCTCTTCGGGCTAGGGATCCCACGATCGTGGGAATTAGTATGAATCCCACAATCGTGGGTTCTTGTTCTACAACTCCTCCACTTCTTTTCTCCTCTCTTGGTCCCTATCTCAATCACAAAGGTGGCCACCCTCCATTCCTACACCAAAATAATCAATTCTTACCCTAAACCAACATCAAATATAAAAGAACAACCATAAAGATAAAACTAAACAAAAACACACAAATTACGTCTTAAAACACAACAATAATAACCTATTATGTAAGAAACACATGCCAAATACTTAGAAGGACACTCACTAATGCACAACTATGAACTTCCCCACACTTAAATCTTTGCTTGTCCTCAAGAAAAATCAAACACAACTAATCAATTCCGTCACTTCATTTTCACAAAGATCAAAGCATGCAATCCCTCAAAATTTGGCCAACTCAAATTTCAAGCTACTACACATATCATGACTACTTTTCATTGGTGTACATAAGCAAACTCAACTTATGGCACCAACACTTAAAGATAAGTATAAACATAAAATGAATCTTCCTCACGGTTTAACTCATTTCTCTCAAATGTTTGATGGTTAGTGTTTTGCTCAAGCTTCTTATAGAAAACAACACTACCATAGGCTAGCTAATACACCAATTCTCCCCTATAATGATTACATGCATAAATAGATCAAAAGGACTTGCTTCGGGTTGTAATGTGGTAAGGGTTAAGGTGGGTCAAAAGGGGTAAATGGTTTAACACAAGCATTCATAACTAATAAGTGAACAAAGGGATAATAAAACATATTTCTGAGATACATAAATGTAAATATACTACTACTCCACACTTACTGATGCTACTAAAATGTTCTTTCTTTTTATTTTATTTTTTCAATAATTAAAGAAACAATGAACAAAATAGCAACTAAATGCAATGTGATCTAATAGTAGAAGTGTCACTTAACTCATCTCAAAAAAATTGTAGCAAAAATCCCAAACTAATGCATCACTTAATACTCTACTAAGCTTGTGAATGGGTAGACTAATGGGGTTTCGGGTTTTAAAATGTGGAGTGTTTTCAAGAAACAAAAGGTTAAGGCTCAACAGCGATGGCAAGGGATAGTAAAAGGTAGGTCATTTAAGCCAAAGGTTAACACAAAAAGGGCCTTAATCATCTCTATTAAGCATACATCCAATCGACTCAAATCGATTCAAAGTAAGTTTTAAAGGTAATGACCTAAGGAAGCATCACACAAACAAAGAAATAAAATGACTCTAATGTAGTCATATAGGCTTAGTCCTCACATTAGCTCAAATGAAAATTCATTATGCATTTCTACACTACCTCATTATTCAAATGTCAAATTCTTAATAAGCTTATGCAACCAACTACTTTTCATCACTCAACATGGTCACTCTCTACTCAAGTAGCCTAATCTGAGTTCAACCATGCATTCAATCTCATTCTAACTATCATGTCAAAATCTCATGGCAAAACAAATCAAAATAATTCAAGTGTGATTTCGTTGCTTAACATAAAACAACATCCTAATATGCCTAAAACATGCATTATAATTAACAAAATGCAAATAGTGACTAAAACAAACTAAAACAATGCAATTGACAAAGCAAATGTCACCTCTTCACACTTGACAAAACATTTTCCTCAATGTGACAAGGCAACCACAGAAGGAAACCAAAACACAAAACTTAACACCAAACAAACAAGCAAGTAAAACAACTAACAAGGTAAATAAAATAATGTAATAGTAAAAGGTAAGAAAGCTTATGGAGATTATGGTGGCGAAGGCATAGGGGAAGGGACTTTAATGTTCTTCATCTAGATGAACTTGAGGAATTTCTTTTTGACGTACCGTTGCTCCTTATACACTTGTCTCATCTGAGTGTCGAGCTCATTAATTTGCAGTGTCATTTGTTGATGATTTTTGGCCATTTGGTTGAGGATTTGCTGGAACTTGTCGACATTTATTGCTACTAATGGTTCCTCTTCAATTGCTTCTTCTTGGGATTTCGGGGGCACCTGAGAAAAGGATGGTTAAGAAGTGGCTGCATCTTTGCCCTTCCTGTTCTTAACAGCAGTGTGCATCCAAGGATTTCGGAGTTCCATGGAATGGGGCTCCAAAATTTTAGAACATCTCAAATAAGGTACATCAAACATATCAGGTCTAGCTATGTGCACACAATCCACATCAAGATTGTAATACAAAGCCAAAGCAGTAACAATGTAAGCCATACCAAAGTATGAGCTTTTCTTAGTAATTAATGCAACTCACAACAGATCGAAAAATGCAATAAGGGGTATTTACTTTAATTTTACGATCCATGCACCAAAGAAAGAAAAGTTCCTTAGTCAAACACTTATTTCTTTCAGTTTTGTTAAAAACAATTAGGCATATAAACTTGAGAAGAAGTAAGTGCTCGATGCCACGAATCAAAGTGTTAGGTGCATTCCTAGAGTCAAAAGCGTTTTCACCTGTAAGGATCTTCCAATAATCATCCACATAAAAATCATCATTATCATCAAAAACTTTGGTGTTAGACAAGTCAAAGATCACACGAACGACAATATAATCAAGCTTATATACATGGCCACCTATCCCAAACTAGAATGTGTCCATTTTAGGATTGTAGCACATAGTGGTGAAAATTTCTATAGTCATCATGGGCTATATCGATACATCACAATGAATTAAATGACCCCAACCAATATTTCCAGCCAATCTTTCATTGTTATGCCTTAGTCCTAGAGTTTCTAACATGTCAAATCGAAGTACCTAGGAGGCAATAACTTTCTATCCTTAAAATCCAGAAATCTCATACCTTCTTTTTTCGAAAAAAATAGGGAATGAGGCACAAAAAGTGGCCACCATATCACGTTTACCTTATCCGGAGACTTGGAAGAGTAGTTGGTCTATCGGTTTCTAGGATACAAGCTTCATTGAAGCCATTAAAGGAGAAAAATATACAAAAACAATAAAGAGAGAGATTAGTATGTTTTTTAGAGAGAAAGGGAGAAAAACTTACCAAATCCTTGGATCTTGAGTGGGTAATGTGAAATAAGTGTTAAGGGAGTGAATAATGATGGAAAAAGTGGAGAAAACACTAAGATTTGGGGAAAAGATGAAGGATTTGTGAGGTATAGGTGAGTGGGTTTCGGGTTTTAGAGTGAGAGAATGTGAGAATATGAAGAAAGAAGGAGGGTTTTTAAAATCCTTCAACTAGGGATCCCACGATCGTGGGAATCCATGTGCTTCCTACAATCATGGGTTAAGGCTTCAGAAAGTTTCTGAAGAGCCTTCCTATGTTCGTGGGAAACAAACTCATTCTTACGATAGTGGGTTAAAGCTCCGTAAACTTTTTGAAAAGCCTTCCCACGTTTGTGGGAAACAATCCCATTCCCACGATCATAGGAACTCGAACGTTTCCAACTTCTTAGCCCTCTTCTAAGCCTACTATGCATTCCCAACATTCAAGCAACCTGCAAACACATCAAAAACACATAACCAATAAGAAATTTGAAGATAAAACAAGTTAAAACTCAAACAAAACCCAATTAAACACCAAGAAATCATAGCAAACTAACCAAACATATCAAAACCAAATAAATTAAACAAACAAGTAAAAAAGACAAGCAAAATAAAGGTAAACATGCTAAGTTAAGGTCATTAGCTTGACCATTCCACATGCATTCATGAAAGAGTGGAAGCAAGGAAAGAGATGACTTCCCTTTCTTGTGAGTACGTCCCTCTATAGTATGGCTTGCATCTATGCCCATTGACCTTGAATGCTTCACCCTTTTCATTTTCCAACTCCTTGAAGGATCTTGAAGGGTCCATTCCGTCTTAACTTGAGCTTTCCAGGAAATAACTGAAGTCGTGAATTGAATAAAAGCATTAAGTCCCCACTCTTAAACTCCTTCTTTTTAATATGGGCATCATGCCACTTTTTTTTATCTTTCTTTATACAACTTAGCATTTTTCATAAGCTTAAATCTTAACTCTTCCAATTCATCAAGTTGTAACAATCTCTTCTCACCCACAAGCTTCCCATCCATATTGAACTTCCGAATTACCCAATAGGCTTAATGCTCCAACTCCAAAGGTAAATGGAAAGCTTTTCCATACATAATTCTATATAGAGTAGTACTTATAGGTGTCTTGAAGGCTATCCTATACACCCAAAGTATATCGTCTAACTTCAAGGCCTAATCTTTCCTTGAAGTGCTCTCACTACCTTCTCCAAACTCTTCTTCAATTCTCTGTTCACCACTTCTACTTGGCTACTCATTTGAGGATGGTAAAGAGTTGCCACTCGATGATGCACATTATATCTTTTCAATAAAGCTTCAAAGGGTTTGTTGTAAAAATGACTCCCTTCGTCATTGATTATCGCTCTAGGCACTCCAAATCTAGTGAAAATCTTCTTGATAAATCTTTGCACCACCTTGCCATCATTGGTTGGAATAGCTACGACTTCAACCTACTTCGAAACATAATCAACTCTAACCATTATATATATGTTACCTAAGGAGGATGGGAATGGTCCCATAAAATCCAAGTCCCACATATCAAATATTTCCACTTCCATGATGTTCAAAAGTGGCATCTCATCCTGCTTTGAGATATAGTGAGAACATTGGAATAATAAGCACTTCCTTTGTTGATACGAGAGATCAAAAGGAAGAATGCCACCTAAGAGGTAGTTTACAATAACTGCAAACTAAGGACGAAAAGGATTGTCTACCATCATTAAAGCCTCATCAGGAAAGCTCTTCTCGATTTCCTATTGTTCTTCATGATGCCTCCCTTCAAGTCGTGACAGGTGGTCACTATAACATTTTCTGCTCCCTTCTTGTCTTTAACCTTAATGTCAAATTCTTGGAGTAGAAGCACCCACCGGATGAGCCTAGCCTTGGCATCCTTTTTAGCAAAAAGATATCGCAACGCCGCATGATCTGTAAAAACAAGAACATGTAACCCTAAAAGATAAGAATGAAATTTCTCACATGTAAATACCATAACAAGCAACTCCTTTTCCGTAGTTGTGTAATTCAGTTATGCTCTTGTCAAGGTCTTGCTTGCGTAGTAGATGGTGTGTAGCCTCTTTTCCTTTCGCTAGCTAAGGACATAACCAATGATATGATCGCTTGCATCTAAACAATTATTCAATACATTCGAACTATCAAGGACAATTATAAGCGATGGGGGAGGACTCTTATATAATAAATCTTTGATGCCCTCTTTAAATGAAATGGAGTTCACCATCATATGGCCCCATCATACCACCCACAAATAAGTGGCTAAGTGGAGGTCGTAAATTGTGAACTCAAACAGATATTAGAGAAGATGGTGAATGGTTTAAGAAAGGATTGGACGTTAAAGTTGTATGATGCCTTATAGGCTTATCGGACCAACTTTAAAACTCCAATTGGGACGAATCCATTCAAACTTATTTATGCTAAAGCTTTTCATTTGCCTGTGGAACTTAAGTACAAAGCATACTGGGCAATGAAAGCTTTAAATTTTGATTCGAAATGAGCAGGTGAGAGAAGACTCTTGCAACTGAATGAACTCAAGGAGTTTCGCTTCAATGAGTATGAGAATGCTAAACTCTAGAGATGGTATGATTCTCATCTCAAGAAGAAAGAGTTCAAGGTGGGAGATACGATGTTTTTGTTCAATGTGAGGTTGAAGCTATTTTTAGGGAAGCTCAAATCAGGATAGAGTTGACCTTTTATGGCCACCTAAGCATTCACACATAGAGCTCTTGAATTTCAAAATTTGAATGAGGAAACCTTCAATATAAATGGGCATCATTGCAAAGTGTATCTTGGAGAAATGTTCACCAAAGATAAGGAGTAATTTCTTTCCTTTCGAATAATAAAAAATTCCAATGATGAAGGTCAAGCTACTGACCATAACTTAGCACATTCAGTATTTAGATTGAAATTGTTATGTAGTTAGATTTGTTTTAAATTCTAAAAATAAGTTTTTAATGATTTGGAATGGTTTAGATAGTTAATTCTCTTATTCTTTTTGAAGAAATTATAATATAGGGATGCATGCAGCAAATTTGGTTTCAAATAACAAAATGTTCAAGGAGATGGTGCAAGAACCACGACGGCAGTGCCACAACATCAAGAGGATCTATAAACACTTCACTGCTTATGGCGTTCAAATCTGATCTCCAACACCATTGCCACCTCAATCACCATAACAAGTTTCATGTTTTAATCTTGTCATTTTTATTTTCCTTTATATATTATTGGTTCTCCTCATATTGAGGACAATGTGTTGTCTAAATGTAAAGAGGTTTGCATTGTTATTGTCAACATGAGCATGGATTTTGCATGTCATATTGTTAGTTTTTTGTTTAGTTTGACATGGTGTGAGCATAAGTGTGAATTTTGTGAATATGTTAATGGCTATAACTTGATGGAAGTAGTTTAGCTTTAACATAGTCATTGAAGTTGTAAAGGCATATTAGCTTGTGAAATTTGTGTTATACGTATGTTTGGTTAAATATGCATGTTAATTAGGATATGACGTCAAATTGTTCACCTTAGGAAATTTATAATATACATTTATAATTATAATTCAATTGAATAAGTAGCATTGTTAATAATATTTTATGAGGATGATTAGCTGAAAGAAATGAGGTAGACTATGTGAAATGTGAAAAAAAAATGTGTATCTCATTAGTAAACTATTTTGTTGGCATTCGGGTTATAAATAGAGCTAGTAGTTAATTGAGAATGTGATATAGCTGAATAACTAGGGACGTTCACAACAAAATGTTTGTTTTCTTGTCAAAAGGCTAAAATGACATTTCAACTAAGCCAATTAATAAAACATGACCTAGTTGAGACATTCACGACAAAATATTTGCCTTCATGTCAAAAGATTAGGTCAACGTTAAAGAAAAAATGATGTTTCGATAAATAAATCCTATCGATCTTAAAAATAGCAAGAATTTTCATGAAAAGTTAGTTAATAATAGTTGCAATTTTGATTGACTACTAATTATCAATGTATGTGTACAAGTGTTTTATGTTAAGTCATTAATTGCATAGGTTAACATGTTGGAACAAATTGAATGATTGTTGATTGAGTTTAAATTGGTTTCGTGAAGTTAGATGTCATTATATCATTAGTGCATATGCATGAATGTATGTGCTATTGTTTGGTGTGTTTGAGTTTGTTTTTGTTTTTGTTTATGCTTGAGGATAAGAAAAAGTTTAAATGTAGGGATGTTGATAATTGCAGTTTATAATATTTTTTGGTAGGTGTTTTAGTGTGTTTATAGGTGTTGATTAGATGATTAGTACATGTTTAGGCTTAGAATTATGTAAATGCGATTATTGTTTATGTTTTTAAGAGTTATGTGGTTTAAGGCATGATGTTGGGCCTTAATCTTGTGTTCTTGAGGTGTTTTGATGTGTTTGTTAATAAATGAAACCAGATAAATGAAGATTGGAGGAAGTTGGAGCATGCTTAGGCTAAAAGGCAGGGTCATGATTGATATGTGCTTAACTGATTATGATTTATTTTATAACCCTTAGTGATCATTACTATAAAAATGCTTAACATACTCACTTTGACTTATATGTGATTTTAGGCACAATTCGGAAGCGAAGAAGTTCAAGTAAGTCAAAAGCATGATATTTGGGTCATTTTTCAAAGATTAATATTCACTTGTCTTCATGGGGTAAGAAGAAGAAAATTAAAGCAAGAAGAAAACAAATTCAGTCCAAAAGAAGACAACTAAGAAGCTGCAAAAAAAAAAACAACACAGTAGCTAGAATGAAGCAAAAATGGTAGCAGTCCATGAAGAAAACGCCAGCATTTGGACAAATAAGGAAAATGTTGAAATGACAATGTAATAGGAAGGAGTATGAAACTACAACAATAGTTAGGAAGGAGCAGTAGAAATGGCAACGCATAAAGAGGAGACAATTAGAGTAAAACGCTATAGCAAATGGCAGTAAAATGAAGCAACCACACGTCAGCTGGGAAGGAGCAAAACGCAGCTCATGTTGGGTTGAGAAAATCAAAACGCAAACGTTGAACAAAGGACCAAAAGCACAGACATAGAGAGGCAGAAGGGAAATAGGGTTATATGCATTGGTTTTGAAACAAAAATAGGGACAGTAGTGAGGGTTCTTTAGAGGGGAATTCGGTGGGGCCTGAAGCATTATTTTTGGGAGCTCTTGGTCTTATTGTAGAGAAGGAGCAAAGCTCTCAACCTTGAGAGACCCATAAAAGGGTAGCTTTCGAACATCGGTTCGGAGGCAACATCGACGCCGATGACACAATTAAGCATTCCTTCACTGTTTTGTTATTTCTTTCTCTTTAGAAATTGCTTACGTTATCTAATGTGTATGGATTTAGGTATTGTGAAAAGATGATTTTAAAGTGTTCAATGGATTGTTTTATTACAAACCCATTGCTAAAATATTCAATGTAATCTATAATTGTTATGTTGAAATTCATTTATAGGGACTAATGGTTCGTAATCATTAGGGATAACATAACCTAGGTTAAATGACGCATCGTATATGGTTGTTGCCTTGATTAATCAGTTTTTTTAATTTGTAATGCTACTGCCTAATTAAATCTAGAGATCATATCCTAGGTTATTTGGTGGTTAGGTTTAATTAATGATCGTATCTTTATTAAACACTACCTTAGGGAAACCCATGTTAATTGTTAACCCATGATTAATAGTTTCTAGGAGAGAATTGAGAACAACAAATTATTGAAATATGTTTAATTAGGGTATTGGTTGAGATTGAACCCAAGAACCAAGTCCTTGCCAAATTCTCCACTTTTATCATTTTTTACATGTTTCCTTTAAATTGTTTTTGTTAGTTAGTTTATCTTTATTTTATTTTCTTATTTTTAAAACCAAAATCCCCCTTAAAACCTAAACACTGAATAATTTCATTTCAATAACTTTACACATACTCTCTGTAGGATCGACCTAGACTCACCACTGCTACAATAGTAGATTTACTTTATTTTCACTAGCATTAGGACACACTACCAATAGTTGTGACAGAAGGTTCCCCTAATAAGGGTTTTATCCTAGGTCATGATCGTGACAGACGCTCGCCAGATACAAGATTCTCCACTTGTTTTGATATTTAAAGGATATTTTTGGAACAAAATGACTTGGGTAAGCTCTAAAATAAACCCTAAGATATAAAAGAAAGTTAACAAACCAAAAATAGCCAGCCTCCATCTTACCAAATTGAGAAAGAAGCGAGGAAGAGCAAGAAGGGAGAAAGAGGAGCAGCAGTTGTCCAGCTAACTCCAGACCAATCCAATCAAGTTTTTTTCTCTCTTTCATTTTTTTATTTCCCTTATCTTCATGTATGAACAGGGATTGAGAATGTTGTACATGTTGAAGATGTTCTAATTTCATAGTAGGATTTTTCTTGACGCATTTTGTAACTTGACTATTTTTTATTTCAAATAAATGTTTTGGGTATTGTGATATTTGTGTTTGTTTATACTTAGACAATCAATCAAGAAAGTGGGTTAATAGTAATTCAATTAGGTTGGGTAATGAAAGCTAACAACCTATTAAGTCACACAAATATCAAATTGATAATAATACAAAGAGAGATCTTATGTGAGAACCCAATTATCCGATAGATTGCTTAAGAACTAGTTAAGAATTAGGTTGTTTTTGTTAATTGAAAGATTGCAATTTTGAAATTTTGGAATCAATTAGGGATTAATTGGGGTTAAATGATTAGGTCTTTAGAGAAAGTAATCAACCCTTCAAAAATCTAAGATCGATACCGATTGAATAAAAAATAGTTAAGGTAGCAAATGACAATAGAATGAATCCCATATTTCATAATTGATCATTCTTGTTTATTGTGGCAACTTAATTGTGAAGTGGTTAAGTGCTCAATTTGATTTTTTGCGTTAATTTTTTAATTTTATTTTCACTCAATTCATATTTGAATGCTAAATTTTTTGATTATTTTTGTTTTCATTTAAATCACATTTTTTAACCTTAGGCAAAGTTAAGTTCATTTAGTTTTAGCTAATTCCTCGTGGGATCAATACCTCAATTACTACAAGTTTACAATCCATATACTTGTAGATATTGAGGGTTTTACATTAGGTAAAACTTGCTCAACACCTTTCCCCATTCATGATTACGTGAACCACGTCTGCTAACTCTATGTAATGGTGTAGTTTGACAATATTGACAATATTTGGGTTTAACCTACAAATGAAATGAGTCATTATTACTTCTCGATCTTCCTCCAAATTCATCCTAAACATTTAATATCTCCATGTCTTTGTGTCACTCCTTTATACTCTTAGAAAATGAGTTAACATTCATAGACCTTGATAAAGATAAAGAACCCTATTGTAGGAACTTCATATAAAGTGCTTCCTAATCATGATTTTCATCTCATCTCACATCTTGATAGTTAGTTTTCGGTTCCTTCCCTTGGTGAAGATTTGTTGATCTCACTAATCCATGGCATAATCACTAAACTCTACAATTGTCAATTTAACTTTTTTCTTCCAAAAAGTTATAATAATCAAACACTAATTTTTTACTCCAAGTAGACATTAAGGTTTATCTTTCATATAAAAGGTAATATTGTCATTTTAATGCTACCCATATTTTTACCCACCCTTTTCTTATACTCTCTTTCATAGCCCAATTCAAATATGCCTCATAATTGTCCCCCATTTTACATCTTCTTCTACTTTCTTCTCTACGTCCCCTTCGATTTAACTTTCCCAAGTAGTTGACAGCATTATCAGTCTCTTTATAAGCCTTAAATTAATCCATCCTAGCAAGTATAGGTGAATTAGATTATAGACTGGGTATGATAATTTCATTTTTCTCCAACCTATCCCTGACTTCATCGATATATATATCTACTGAGCTACTCATGTTGATCTTGAATTGCAATTATGATGAACACCTTATCCGTCCCCACTTTCTTCCTTACGTACTACCTCATTTCTTTCTCTCAAAATTCACTCTACACACAACTTAAACACTTAATTAAAGGTTTTTTTTACAAACTCTAATCTATGAAGAAGGCTAATTTTAACCTTCCCCTTCTTCAAATGACTTCTAAAAAAGCAAATTGGATAGAAGCAAATAAAGATGATGTAACTAGAGGCCAAAAGAAATATAAAAACTCAACAATAGAAGATTGAGCTCTGTGAAGCCCAATTAGATCGAATAAAGGCGAAGAATAAGAATTCGATAAAAATAATTATATCAACACGAAAAAAAAAATATCAACTAGTTTACAAAATATTGTGGTGTATGTAATACATTGTCCTTATTGGATTAGGAATGGTAATTCTTATTTGTAAAGGATAATACAATATAGCCCCTTGTGTATGCTTTAGATGAGATTTTAAAAAAAATTTCTATTCACCAAAGCTTGTTGACTAAACTTTTTTAATAACTTATAAAATCAAGGAACAAGAAACAAATAACTTAATAACAATTTGTTTGTAACGAATCTTAAGAATAACAAAAACTCTTAAAGAAATTGAATATAAGAAGACATAAGAATATTGAAAATGTAATAATAGAACTTTCAAGAATAAACTTGAATATAGAAGATGACTTCAAAGTAAAGGCCCATTCCTTACATAAACATTTACATTAGATCATTGAGAGTCTCTTTAGCCTTATTTGCTCTACTTCTTGTCAATGTTCCTATATGCAAAGAGTCTTCAACTTCCTTCGACGCATGAGTAGCGGATGCTTGTTTCCCATCGATTAGTAATAACAGAAACATCAAACTCATAAGATATTGATTATCATCATCACGTGTATAAAACATGATCTCATTCTCTTTATGTTCACTGATAACACGTTGACTGCCAACAACAAAAACATGGAACTAAGGGCCTAAACTGAGCAACCAAATTAATGAGGAAAAAAAGAAGCATGAACACAGATCAGTATGTGTATCTAAAAATCCCTTGGAAGGAGGATACAAGGGCACAGTAGCAAGCATGATGGAGTGAATCAGATTCACAAATGTGGAAAAGATTTTGAGTAGTCTAAAAGTTCCAAATTTTTTTTCTTAATATCAGATCGGTTGTTGTGGCAAATGCTAACGGTGACAGTAGTACTGATAAAGGCAAGCTCATTCCTAACATTTTATACAGCAAAATAACAAAAGACTCTTAAAGTAGACCATCATAAAGAACAAAATAAAAACCTTTTTGTTGCTATTTATAAGAGTCCAGAGTAAAAAATAAGTCATATTTTATTCTTCATAAGAGTGAGCCTACCCGCCCTTACTCAAGGTCGGCTCGGCTAAAGGGCCTGAGGACGTGAAGTAAAAGGTAGCAAGTTCGTTGTGGCGCACTGTTGATTGTAATTATAATACATGATAAGAAAGAATCATAATTTCCGCAGTCAAACTAAGTGGCAAAAAGAATTAGAGTGGAATGAATGGAACAGAATTACAAAAGCCACAAAAGGACAGCCCATGACAGATACAGATACTGGAGAACGAACGAATGCACTGAACGTCTCCATGATATTTACAGGACACTTAATTTCTGCGCCAAGGAAAGCAGCAACCCTGGAAAGACGAGAGAAATAAATCACCAACATAGTTAAAAGGGACAATGGGGTCATACTGATGCACATAACGTTTACACACCTTGGAGCTTTTGCTGGGGGATGACCCGCGGATATTTGCGTGAGATGACTCGTTGGGCACTCCAGATACCATCCCTGCTTGCCTTTCCTCTCGCACTTTGTTAAAAATGTGAGTATAACCCTCAGCCGTAGCTGGGTTTTCATCCCACTCCCCAAATCTTGGAACTGCAGCACTCCTATCCGGCTATCACATAACAAACAACTTGAATCAGCTATCCTTAAACATATACAACCCCCTTGCAGCTTTCACATCAAAGAAACTAGAAGACTTACACTTTCATCGCCTCTTGTTCTCAGACGGGACCTTCCAGGAGTACCATGGCTGCTGTCGTGCCCTTTTCCTTCCCAGACAGGTGATGCCGTATTGCTTTTCCCTGAGATCCTGGCATGAGGATGTAGTGGTGACCGCTCAATAATGTGCTCAGATCCAGCATTCTGTCTCGGAGCTCGCCTATTCGTTTCTCCACGACCACCATATCGCTGAGTTGCAGACTCTTTGCGGTTCATATTGTCATGCCGTACAGGAGACTCAACAAATTGTTTTTCGCTTTCATCCCGGGTTCTTCCACATTCTTGCATCTGTCTAGCAGCCCCTTGCCTTTCTGGCCCCTCTAGCTCAGCTCTGACCATAGGAGAAACAAAGTCAGGGTTCTCTTCTGGATCATTTGGATTTATCATCTTTCCCGCAGTTCGACCCTTCCGAGCCTTATCAAAATAGGCTGTATATGGCACATTCTCTTCGCTTTCCCAATTGCCAAACTTTGGAACCTGTGAACGTTGCTGTCAACAACAAGAGATTGTAATGTTTATTTTTCATGAAAACCTGCATAGTCAAGCATACAGAGATAACATCTAAAAGTAAGTTTGCCTACTTTTGTAAGACTCTTGAATCTCATGGATCTATCAAGATTCAAGCCATGGTAGAGGGGGGTCCTACTACCAAACACGTGATGGTTAATAAGAAATTTCTTTCCATTTCAACCTCGGTTTACATATTTCCGTGATTTGCAAAGTTTTCTGTTGTGAGATCACATTCTTAGATGGGTTCATATCATAATGCACAATTTACAAAACCATTCAAAATCGTTAATCACCTGAGCACATAGGACAAAAAAATTGCAAAATTTTCCATGAGATCTTTGGGGTGAGAAAAGAAAGATCAAAAAATTACTCAGACAAATCTCTTATACGAGGGCAGCAAGTGAAAGTAGAAAAACTACATGTGTGCAACATATTATAAGACAACTTTGCAAGCACACAAGTGCATGTCCATAACAATTATCAGCAAATAATACCATTATCTGTTTCATAAAGTTTGTGTTATTGAACAGGAATGATTTCAGTATAACAGGCAAAAAGAATTTGCAATTAGTATGATGTGAACTGCTCTGAAAGTGTTAAATGCTACAAAGAATTACAACTTCATGACTATAAACATAGTCACCAAAGTTAAACTGTTTATCTTGATCTAGTTACCACCCATCAAAAATCTATCTTAAAATCATAGAACATGGATAAGTATTTAACGAAGAGTCTGTCTTATATGGTTGAATTTTGAAACACCATATATAAGAAATAATGTCAGCAAATATAAGAAAGTTACCATGCAAGTGACTTTCTCACCTCAATTCCTCATCCACAAAATATGATTACCGGGCAAAAAGTAAGAATAGCTTTCTAAGAAAGCAAATCGTTAATTTTGTTTCTACATCATTAACATGTAGCACAGCATGCAAGAGCCATGTGTTCCTAAGCTCAACTTGAATCTTTGGTATGGAGAATCAGATACACATCCACTAAATTCAAGATGGGCAGAAAACCAATACAAGGTTCGTGAGAGATATGACATCAATAACAAAATTGAAAATGCAGAACAAATTCGATCCTCTCTATACAATAAAGGAACATCCCATAACCATGATTGGAACTACAAACATCAAATGTGATTCACTAATCAAAGCAACTTCAGTTCTCACAAAAATTTGATACATATGAACTAAAGAAGGTTAGTTCCCACAGAGATTCGCAAAGCTAGGTAATAAACTAACTGGATTTGCATCATATTCCGCAATGTTTCAACATGAGCTCCAATTTCAAAACTGAGCAATCCACATATTTTCATTGATTTACACAACCACAAAATTATCATGCAGCATAAAGTTTCTCCAGAAGACAAAAAAGCACCCTCTACGCAGATGAAAGAAACCAATGCAAGAGGACAGAACTTCAAGTACCATACTGGGATTAGATCACAAACAGAAGTAAATCCTAACACACCAACATTTATATCAAGAAGAGTTTCAGAGGACTCGGTAAACACTTCCGGAAGTATTGCTGATTTGATGCATTTTTCACTTCTGTGGAAAGTACCACCTGAAATGACTCTAATCGTTACTCCTATTGATCTGATTATTCACAAAACCCATTAGGCAAAAAGAAAATAACAGACAACCCAAGCGACCACGTTGACTAATGTTCTCTCTTCAAAGAAATCAAGACAAATAGAGAATTACATCCTTTTACTTATTACTTATACATGTGGAACTCAAAATTCAGAATCAATTGTAACCCCAAAATCGAGAAACGGAAAAACATACCAAGAAACCTAAAAAGATAAACCAAGAAAGGCAAAAAGATCAACAAAAACAACGAGGGGAAAACTTACTGCCATTCCTCTCCCCACAAAGCGTGGAATGGAAACCAGAAATTTCAGAGAACAATTCTTCAAGGAAATTCAACCTTAAGGTTGATCAAAGACCCTAAGAAAACCCTTCAAAGACCAAGTAGAAAGAAGGGACTTTTACCCACAACCGTAAATATAGAGAGAAGATGGAGAGAGGAAGAAATATAGAGAGAGAAATTAGTTGGACCGAGAGAAGGCGTTTAGAGCAAGAGAAGATTTATAAACAGTTGTCTGAAACAACCAGTAAGGTTTGACCCTTTTCTCTCTACTCTCTCTGTTAAAATCATCTGAGTTTCGTTTTGCCTTCATGACTCTCCCTATCGCATCAAGGTCACTCCTTTAACTAAAATCCGCTCTCCGTCACAGTTAACCGCGTTGAATAAGCCTACTTCTACTTCTTACCCATCACCTACTGCTCCAAGTTGCGTGGAACAAGAACGTTTGAATTCTAGGCGATAGCAAACGTAACGGTACACAGCAACTAACGCCGTGACTGTTAATGGCGGCTGCAACCAAAACCGGGACTTGTCCTTGTCAGAAGTGAATAGTTATGTCTTGTCCGCTCCATTTTTCTGTTTTTTCACTGTTTCTAGTCTTTTTAATAATAATAATAAATTCCTTAAAACGGAATTTCTCTTCCCACGTTTGAGCCCAACTTGGCGAGCATTCCCATGTGTTAGATCATCTTTCAAATTTATTACATTTGTCATGACTTTTAAAGCCGAACAGGTGTTAGTGTAGTGCAAGCTGGATTGATTCACGTCTTACTCGCTTTTATGTTACGTAATTTTCTTATTTATTACGTACTAATGTTCGTGTTTTATATAATTTTTTATTACTCCTACTCTTTTCACTTAATATCATACTAGGAATTTAAATTAAGACCTTATTTGATAAATCACTGATTAATTATTTTTATTTGATGATTTAATTTATTAATAATCATATTTAGTAATCTGGTGATTAGGTTAGTAGATTGAACTCAATTTGCTATTTTAAAAAATGCTCCTGTAAGAAGCGTTTTGTTGTAATAACTCAAAAATTAAAAGATGAAAAGATGATAGTACTCAAAAATTATTACAAATTACTCAAGTTGTCACCCTTTATTATTGTTTTCCTTTCACCAAACACTACTATCGTAAACTTCACTAATACGTCGCTAAGAGAGAGGAGAGGAGAGCAGAGGAGAGGGAGAGGGAGAAAGAGATACAGATAGAACCAGTGATTTAAAAATTGGATTGGACTGGTCAGTGACAGGTCGGTTATCCGGTCCGGTTAACTCTAAAAAATCGGTTTCGAATTGATCCAGTTTGAACCAATGAAAGCCAGTCAATTGACTGGTTGGACCGGTCTGGTCAAACAATTTTTTATTTTTTATTTTTTTGGTATTTTTTAATATTTTTAATATTATATATAATTAAATATAATTATTGCATAATTATGATGTCACACCGGTTTAACCGGTGGTTTAACCGGTTGAACCAATTAAACTGATGACCAATAAAATTTCTGATTGGATGACCAATCCAAGCTTCAAAACACTGGATAGAACTTTGTTTTCTCGTATTGTTGTTTACAATTGGGTGCAATCTTACTTTATAAAACTCAGAGACACTACTCTTGCTCTGTAAGTTTGTCCTCTCAAATAGTTGAATATTACGACGACTAACCTCACTAGTAAATGCCGGTAAGATTCTGACCAATGACATCTTCTCTAGTAATTTTGTCCTCTCCCTCCCCTTACTCACCCACATACTTAGTTTTTGTTTTTTATTTTTAAATTTTTTGGGCAGGTTCGGTAATATTTATTTGAATTTTTGGGTGTTTTGATTTTTGCTATATTTGATTCATAAGCAAAATTTTCATTTTTACTTTTTTTTTTTTTTTTGGATAATGATTTGAATTGAGTTGCATAAGCTTTGTGATATTATTGATTTTGCCTAGAGCTGTGGATTTGATTTGTATCACGTCATGCTTGCAAAAATAATAACCAAATTAGCTAATTAGATTTGAAGTCATTTCGTTTTTACTCTTAAATGGTCCTGCACTCTTGCACTATTTTTGATTTCAAACAATAATAAGTGAGGTGAAGGGATGAGGCTTATTTTTATTTTTGACTATTACTTAAGTGCACAAATGAGTATGCATTGCAGATTAGTTACAGGTAGAAATGGGGTTGTTTATTATCACTTTATATGAATTGTATTTGTTTTATTATAAATATTAGGTTCTACTATGAAGATGGTTTTTAATGTTGTTTTTGCTTCATGGTGAAATGAACTTGACTTGGTTGTGATCATGCAATCAAGTTAGTAAAACTAACTAGTTAAACCAATTGTAAATTGATTAACTGATATATAATCTTCTCTCATCTTGTATGATTGGATGACACTATCCCAAAAAGGAAATAAAGGAGAAAGTGAGGGGGGAATGATATAGGAAGGGTTCGTTGGCCAAAAGAAACATTTCTTATCTTTTGTGACATTTGTGACCAATATTCAAAGGAATAAGGGAAAAAGTGGTGGAATTATTTGTCAAAGGCTACCATAGAAGAAAGTGGAGGAAGAGTTTCATAAAGTGACCAACTTACTATGGGATAAAAATAAACTTAAAAATAAGTTTTATTAGATGAGAGCTAGATGTGGTCTTTGGAAACAGTTGAAAGGGAAAGAAACGAAATAGGATGGGACTCTTACAAAGGAACAATCGATTCCAGTGAGGAGTGGTGGACTTTGAAGATTAAGATTAGCACTCCCTTTGGCGAATTTAAGTTATTTTCCTTTACTTTAATGGTAAATAGTTAGTTAAATAATGTATATTTAAGTTATTTATATTTTTTATAGGAGAACATCAATTTTAAAACATTTAAAGCTAAAAGGATTGAACCTAAACTTCAATGTAAGTTGGATCAATTTCTAGATGTTTAGCCCGAGGGGAGATTTAATTTGTGTAGTGGCTGACCCTCCACAATGACAATAAGAAGTTGAGGAAGTGTATGTTCCTTCTCCACCTTATAGTCATAATGTTCATCAACAACTGTGAGGCTATCATGATCATGACAATTTGGATGAGCTAGTGATCTAAATAATTATCATATGACTGGTGATTAGGAATAGGTGTGGAGAAAACCTACCCTGACCCCTAGATCTACTCCTGTTGCTACCCTTCAAGCTACATATGATGAAGGGAGTAACAAAAAAAGATGCAAAAGGGTTTGGATAGTGATAGTTCACAAAATAACAAGAGTATAATAACTGATTCCACTAAAAGGGTAGGAGGATCTATAGTAATGTATGAGAAGCTTGACAATATGATGCAATGCATTCAAGAGAGATAGAGTGCAACAATGAAGATGAAAACTTTCATTATGAAAATGTTGAACATGATGACTATTGGTGCATCACAGAGTATTGGTGCTGATGTGTCACATCATGATATTACAAATGCTTTGGAAAAATTATGTACTTTGCCTAATTTAGAGGCTGGTACCTCTGAATTTTACTTTGCCTGCATGTTAATTGAAAAGTCGTAAAGAAGATCCTTTTTTTTTAGTTTACCAAATGATACAAAGAGAATTGAATACATAAAGTTTATGTATGAGCATAAGGAGCATAAGAAACATTAAATATTGTTTATATGCATTACTATGTTTAGTTTATTGTTCTTATGATTTGTGCACTTATTTGATATGGTGTTTTTTGAGACATTATGAACTAGTTAGCTTACTTTATTATAGTATGTTATCTTTTTGGTAATTTATAATTTTATTACATATTTTATTATTTATTTCTTTATATTCAAACATATAAATGTCTTGTTTATTTATATTATAATTTTACTTGTTAATTGTAGGTATAGATGATAATGTTATGCAAATTATGTAATATGTGCAAATTATACCATTTTTGGACAATGAAAATGAGTTTTGGGATTTGGTGGCTTGTGCAGTGGGTTATATGGTATGTATTTTTTAAATCATATATACAAGGAACCATGCATGACTTTATATCTAACAATAGAACTATGAATGAATGAATTATTGAATTAATGGTCATGAAGAACAATGTTTTAATATAATTAGGATGAATCAAAATACATTTCGTCAATTATACATGGTTTTGGGAAACAATTATGGTTTGAGGCCTTCGAATAGGATGCCAATTTTAGAGAAAGTGAGTTTATTGGTTGTATGTCCTAAGCAAAGGTTCCCCTAATAAAGATACCCAAGAGTGTTTTCAACATTCTGGTGAAACTATGATTAAAGTTTTTAAAGAAGTTTTGAGTGTCAAGGATGGATTTTCAAAAGATATATTTGTTTCAAAAGATCCAAAATTCAAGGAGATTCCACTACAAATTGTCAATGATGCCAGATATTTTGTAACATCCCAGATCACTCGCTTACAGATATTGTCCGCTTTCGGCCTTGACCTAGCTAAGCCCTCATGGTTTTGCTTTTTCTGAGATCTTCTCAGGAGGTTACCCATCCCAGAACTACTCTCACCAAAGCATATTTAACCTCAGAGTTCTGATGGGATCTAGTCTATTAGGCCATGGAAAACGCGTTTATAAAGGAGAGGTATCTGTACCTTTATAGAGCATATTTCGTTCCCTCTCCAACCGATGTAAGATCTTACACTCTCCACTCCCTTAGAGCCCTGCCCTCTTTGAGGCCTAGCTTAGCTGGTCGAACGGTTCAAGTATTGGCTCTGATACCACTTGTAACAGTCTAGTAACCTAGTAATATAGGAAAAATAAGCACTATTATGACTAAGTTATCAAAAGACATAGATTAGTGATAAATAAGTTAATATACAAGAAAAATGAACTTCAACTTGATTAATGTGGAGAAAAAAAAGTAGTATTAGTAGTAATAATAATAGTAATATTTATTCATCATCATCATCACATCATCATCATTATTATTATTATGTTTTTTTTATTAGACTTATAAAAT
>JAOTAZ010000009.1:5086465-5099896 GCA_025629785.1 Erythroxylum oxycarpum | reverse complement strand
CATGTGCACAAATTCACTGTTTGTAAATACCAGTATGCATGAACAATTCTAATTAATCCCAATCACTCTCATCCTTTACTAAATTATTATTTTACCCTTCCTGTCGAGGGTGGGATGTTACACTAACAAGCAAGTTAATGGCTTCTTTTTGATAACTTTAGATATGTGGAATTCATTAATTATAAGAAATTCATAATATTACATACAATACCGTGAATTTTTCCATCTTATGGTAATTATATGATATTTTAATCAACCCTAATTAAATTATTTCTTCTCAATCTCAAATTGGATAACAAATCATATGATTGTTGATTAAGCAATCAGAAGCATTGATCATATAATGAAATATTCAATATATTTTAAATTTAGGTTAATTCAAGTGCAAAGTTTTCATATTAAATTTTCTACTCTAACGCATGGGTGCTAATCTTTGGCACAAGGGCTCAATCGTAGTGCGGAAGTAAGGACGCTTATAATTATGCTAACTATTTCATGGAAAAAGTTGATGGTGCATAAATAGTTTTTTTTTCTATTTTAAGTTTCCTCATTCTTTAATCCTTTATTTTGCTCCAAAAATTGAAAAAATGATGATAACCACAAAACACAAAAAAATTGTTTATAAAATGTACCATAAAAATTGGATGGATGAATACTTATTAAATAAAATAGCCAGAAAATAAAAGGAACGTATATTAATTCGTAGTACTTACTGGTAGATAATATCCAAATCATATAGTCTTTAATACCATCAAGAGTAACATGTTTAATCATAGATGAAAGATATGATCACCAGACATGTTCGCGTGTGATCCTATTCAGGTCAATCTCCATGCTAATATATTCTTCTGCTAGATTAGCAGGCCATAACAGGGGAAAATCATTTGGTTCATATGCATATATTCACTATTTACTTCCAACCCACAATTTCTATAATTGATAGGAGAATGTTCAGGTGTTCTTGGAGGAGTTGGTGGAAGCCCTTTGTTAAACCCATAAGTTCAGATTACGAGATCGTGCGAGTGTTAGCAAGCTTTAGCCAATACTTGACACGCAAGACAACACGAGGAAGGTGTGTTGGGAACAAGGAGAAGTCTTGTGAGTTAGCGACTAAAACCCGAAGAACTTGCGAAGTAGGCGAGGAATGCAGGAAGTATCGGTGAAGATCTCGAGAGTAGGTGAGATTTGATAAGCATGGGCACACGTAGGAGCACATTGGCAGAAATCTTTAACGAGATGTGAGACTCGGATGCGAGCCACACCGAATTAGCGAACTAAGTCATATGAGACCTGAGGGTGCACGAGAATGCGAAAATGCATGTGAGACCCTGCGAGGATGCGCAAAAGCATGCGAGCTCGACAAGGTGCATAAGCACTTGACTTCAGCGATGCAGGTCGAAGGTATGTAAAAAATGCGAGCTTTTATACTAACTCAGATTGTAACTTGTACTTAGTCATGGAGCGACAAGACTACACCATGAGTGAGCTTGATCATGGAAGATGGACTTGTCCATGGATGTTCATTGATTGACCTATGTGCGGATAAGCCGTGGTGACTTGGAAAACACATTAGTAGTGACATGGCAACTGTGAATGATGTAGCACATAATGATATGGCAGATAAGATCATAGTAGATGAACATCAGCTTTAACAAATAAAGATCATGTGAAAGGATCATCTGAAGATAGAGGAGATCTTCGTGGATAAAGATAATCATTCCTAAATAGAGTAATCTTTTATCTTATTAATGTGATGTAACTTAATCTTATTATATAAAGTCCTAATTGGATGAGGATGTCATCTAGTAGTTAGTTTGATGTAATCTGATAAGGATAAGATAGGATAAGAATGTAATCTTAGCTAGTAGAGTTTTATTAGAATTTTAACTTAGTCATCTAAAGATGCATATAAATAGCTCATTAGAGTTAAGGGCTATTCATTCAATCATTGAGTCATTCACTCATTAAGAGAAATAACTTAGAGGAGAGAGCTTTGAGAGTTGAGAGCTTTTGGGAGAGTTCTCATTGTAAAGGCTTCAAGTAGGGAGTTCCTTATAAATGCTTCGAGAAAGAGGTACTTGTATCTTTTGTTAACATTTTGTTAAGGGTTAATGAAAGATTAGCTTCAGCTATATATCTCTTATTGCTTTCTTTCCTCTATTATACACTTGTGTTATTTTTGTGTGTGAGAAAAACTTTTTAAACACTTGTGTGCGCGTGAGGTGTTTGAGGGCAAACGAATTTGTTTGGCGAAATTCACATGAGAAGGCTGAATTTTGCTTAAGCTGACCTAAACAGGACTGTCGTATGAAGGTGGGCACAACTTGCGGTAAGAGTTTGAGTCCAAAGGAGACTTTTGTGACAGCCGATATCAGAGCCAATCTAGAGCGATGGCTGATGGAAGTAATATGATGGAGAGGGTTACCAGAATAGAGACGATTCTTGAGTCTCTAACCCCGACGGATGAGGGAGTAGTTCCTTTGTTGGAATGTATTACATCCTTGGAGAGGGAGCTTCAAGCAACTATGAGAGCGCTTGAGGAACAGATGAAGGCTCGTGAGGTGATGAGCTATGATCTGCTAGTGCTCAAGCGTGCGACGGAAAAGCATGAGATGGGTATCCGAGTGGAAAGCACTATAGTAAAGGTGCAAGAACCATAAGTTTTCAATAGCAAGCGGAGTGCTAAGGGGCTCAAAAATTTTTTGTGGGATATGGAGCAATACTTTGCAGTGGCAAAGGTGACGGACTCGGAGAAAGTGTCAATCATAACAACGTACATGGTGGGTGATGCCAAGTTATGGTGGAGAACAAGAACCTCCAACGACATCAGTGCGGGAAGATCTCCCATTGACACTTGGGAGAAGATAAAGAAGGAGCTAACGGATCAGTTCCTACCAAACAAAACTTCATGAAACGCGAGGGGAGCTTTGAAAGGGTTAAAGCAAGACAGCGGTAATATATGAGGAAGTTCACATCGGTGATGTTGGACGTGCAGAACATATCAAAGGAAGACAAGTTGTTCAACTTTATTAGCAACTTGCAAGGTTGGGTATAAATGGAGCTTCGAAGACAGAACGCGAAGGGCCTCCCTAGCGCAATAGCGGCGGCAGATGCCTTAGTGGATCTCCAATTGCCACCACTAATTTTACCCAACAAAGAGGGTAAGAAAAATGGTAGAACTCGGGATGGCAAGGAGAAAGTCAAAAAGAAGGTGGGAGAATATTCTCAACATAAGAATAAGCAATCGAACGGGAAGATTGCATGCTTCATTTATAAGGGGTTGCATTATGCTCAAGAATGACCGAAGAGGAAGAATGGTGAGGAGCAGATGAACTCCATAGTCACGAAGGACAATGGAGGGAGTGATGAAGATGACTCGGAGGAAAGATCCATCAACGACATCGCATATTCGAATGTTATGAGCCTCGTGGGGAGAACCCATGCAAAAACAAATTCAACAAAAAGAGGAGGTGGCACGTGGGAAAGGTGCCAATGGAAGAGAAGGCTTGCTCCAATCTTTGACAATTGGCGAAGGAGTCTTCGAGGGAACCGCTCATAGAGGAGTGCTCACAGATTATTTCGACGAAGGCGTTGAATTCTTCTAGTGGGGCTGATTTGTTAGAACCCTAAGTCCAAACTACAGGATCGTACGAGTGTTGACGAGCCCTGGCCAATGCTTGGCACGCAAGTCAACACGAGGAAGGCATGTTTACGAGGGAATAAGGCAAAATCTTGCAAGTTGGCCAGCAAAACCCGAGGAACTTGTGAAGTAGGCGAGGAATGCTAGAAGTATCGACGAAGATTTCGAGAGTAGGCGAGATTCGATACGCATGGGCACACATTGGCAGAAATCTTCAACGAGACTTAAAATTTGAATGCTAGGCCATATGGAGATGGTGAACTAAGTCACGTGAGATCCAAGGGTGCGTAAGAATATGCAAAGGCATGCGAGATCCCACGAGGATACGCGAAGGCATGCAAGCGCGACAAGGCACATAAGCACTTGACTTCAGCGAGGCAGGTTGAAGGTATGCAAAACATGTGAAGATTTATACTAACTCGAATTGTGTTATACTTAGTCATGGAGTGATGAGACTGCACTATGAGTGATCTCGATCATGAAAGACGGAATTGTCCATGGACGTGCATTGATGGATCTATGTGTAGATAAGTCATGGTGACTTAGAAAACACATCAACAGTGACGTGACATCTGTAGATGATGTGGTAGATAAGATCACAGTGGATGAACATCAACTTTAAGAGATAAAGATCATGTGGAAGGATCATCTAAAGATAGAGGAGATTTTTGTGGATAAGGATAATCATTCCTAGATAGAGTAATCTTTTGTCTTGTTAATGTGATGTAACTTAATCCTATTAGATGGAGTCCTAATTAGATGAGGATGTCATCTAATAGTTAGTTTGATGTAATCTGATAAGGATAAGATAAGATAAGATTGTGATCTTAGTTAGTAGAGTTTTATTATGATTCTAACTTAGTCATCTAGAGATGCTTATAAATAGCCCATTAGAATTAAGAGCTATTCATTCAATCATTAAGTCATTTACTCATTGAAAGAAATCACTCAAAGGAGACAACGTTGAGAGTTGAGAGCTTTTGAGGGAGTTCTCATTATAAGGGCTTCGAGAAGAGAGTTCCTTATAAGGGCCTCGAGTAGAAAGTTCTTTATAAGTGCTTCGAGAATGAAGTACTTGTATCTTTTGTTAACATTTTGTTGAGAATTAATGAAAGATTAGCTTCGGCTATATATCTCTTATTGCTTTCTTTGCTCTGTTATACACTTGTATTATTTTTATGTGAGAGAGAAACACTTTAAACACTTGTATGCGCGTGAGGTGTTCGAGGACTAACGGATTTGTTCGGCAACATTCACGTGAGAAGGCTAAATCTTGCTTAAACGAACCTAAGCGAATTTGTTGTACCAAGGTGGGTACGACTTGCGGTAAAAATTTGAGTCCAAAGTAGACCTTTGTGACACCTTTCATGGTAGTCTCAATATGCTGGCTCTTGCTTTCAGACTATCAGTGTACTCAAGATTAATAGCCTGCTCTAGTTTTCATAGAAATATGTAGGAAATAACAACACCGGTATCTCCATTTAACACCTACACCAAGGAGAGGAAATGTGGATGTCTATGGGTTTGGTTGATCATAATCATCCATTTTACACGTTTATGTATTTTTTGAGTGCTACTTCTTACCATACCATGAAAAGCGGCTGTTAATATGTTGAAAGACTAGGATTCCTCCACAAGTTTAACTTGTCAAACAAAAATTCCTTTACTTCATCTTGAATTTCAGTCAATAAAAATGGTGCCTGATCTATCTTTGGTTAATTTCATTTCATCATCCAAGCCGTCCAAAACCTGCACTATATCCAGATATCGACGGTGGTATTTATATTCCATTAGAAAAACTTCAGGCTTCCCATCCACTTCCACCGCACTATAACCAGGTACTTTCCTTAGTCCAGTAACCTTCATTTTCTTTCTTACAATGGCAACTTCCTCCCACCTCTTGGCCAAGGAAAGAAAGTTTGAAACCAAAGCATATATTCCCATATCATCTGAATTTATGTCGAGAATCTTTTTTGCTGCCATCATTCCAAAAGATAATTTCCTGCATTTATGGCAACCTGACAGGAGAGCTACCCAAATAGCAAGCCCTGGTTTGCTGTTCATTGATTGTATTAGCTGAAATGCTTTTTCCACCTCTCCGGCTCGAGAGAAAAGGTCAACCATGCAAACATAATGCTTCTCACTTGGTTGGATTTTAGATTCCTTTATCATTACATTAAAGCAGTATCTACCTTCTTCCACCATTCCTGAGTGACTTAAAGCTGAGAGAAGAGAATTAAAGGTTGCATGATCAGGTTTTAAGTTTCTTTCCCTCATCTTGAGAAAGAGCGACAGAGCTTCCACTCCATGCCCATGTATACCATAACTTGCAATCATCGCATTCCACAGTATCAAGTCTTTGGAATCTATTTGATCAAATAAGAAACGAGCAAAAGCAAGGGCACCACATTTTGCATACATATCAACCAAAGCAGTATACGAAACTTTGTCGAGATCAAGCCTTCTAACAATATATGCGTGTACAGACATCCCCAATTTTAAATGGCCAATCTGCGAACATGCAGAAAGTGCATTCACCAGAGACGCAGAATCTGGTTTGAATCCCAGTTTCTGCATTTCAACCAACAATTCAAATGCATTTACAGCAAAACCATTCTGAGCAAAGCCCGAAATCAATGCACCCCAAGAAACAACATTCTTACGGGGCATCCCCTCAAAGACACGAGATGCATGCTCCAAATATCCATTCTTAGCATACATATCAACAAGGCTAGTTTGACAAACAACATCATACGCATGCATCTCTCTCTTAATAATATACCCATGAATTGAAAGACCTAGCTTTAAGTCCCCAAGATTGCCAGAAGCCTGAATCAACCCCACCATCACCGCCCCATCTGCTTCTATCCCTTCCTCCTGCATCCTCCTATACTCATCAACCGCATCTGAAGCCTGCCCACTCTGCACATATCCACTGATCATAGTACCCCAACAAACCACATCCTTTTTCACCATCTTATCAAATACCACCTTAGCTTTATTAATTTCCCCACATTTGACATACAAATTCAGAACAGAAGATCCAACAAACACGTCATCCTCGTACCCAAAGGCCGCTGCTTGACTCCATATATGCTCTCCCTCTCTCAAGTTCATCAAGCTAGCGCATGCCTTCAGCGCCACCGTGAAAGTGGAGCTATCAGGCGTTACTCCTTCAGCTATCATATTACGGTAAAGTTTTAAAACCTCATTTGGATTATTCTTGCGAGAATAAGCAAGAACCATTGAATTACACATGTCCACGCGTCTATGAGGCAATCTGTCGAACACGTCATGGGCAGAGACAATGTCACCATTACGCACATACGAAAAAATTAGAGAGGCTACAGAATTTGGATGGGTGTAAAGAGCAGTAGTGATAAGGAGAGCATGGATTTGGGGTAGGGATGCTTTGTCCTTGCAAAGTTGCAGGAGTCGATTGAGACGATGAGGCCATTGAAGCAACTGCATATAAATAATGTGCTCTATTTGCCACTGGAGTCTGGAGAGTTGCAGCGCTGAAAAAAGTGCACCGAAGAAAAATAAATATCGTCGCTGTCAATGCGAATCGAAACTACGACCACATGGTTAAAAGCCGTACGCTCTACCAGCTGAGCTAAGACAGCCCTGCTATTGGCGACTCTCTTTTTCCTTTGGAACTGTGACCACAACCAGAAAGAAACTATATACCAAATAGACGAGAGTGTGAGTTGGCGAAGCAACAACAATGGCGGAAATCTCATCAGATCCTTCAAATCCAAGGCAAAACGTTTCTGATGTTCTCAGCACACCACATACTGATTCTGATTTCGACCCCAAAACCATGCGTATCACAAAGCCGGGTTCAAAGCGCCTCAAACTCACTCTCTGTGTCCTTTTTTCTTTCCTTCTAAGTTTCCCGATGTTGTGGAAATCAGTAGAAATCTACCGCTCTCCACTTCCCTTCCGCGAGATCCAAACCCTCTCCGACCACACCCAATCCAACCCAGTACTATTCCCTTTCCATTTCCAGGCAATCTTCATTCTTTCCAATCCCAATAATCACTTCAATCCTGATCTTCTTCGGTCCAAAATTTTCTCCCAAATCACCGAAACCTCCCCAACCCCTAAATGCGGCTCATGCGCCGCTAATTTCACTCTCGCTGTCGCCGTCGAGGCTGGACGCGGTGCCTGTCATCTGCACTCATTTGGGGAACCTCTGCCTTGCTTGTACAAGTGTGGCGGTGGCATAGGTCAAATCAACTTTGATTCTGATGATGATGAGGCTGTGGATGAAGCTTTGGAATCTGTGTTGGGAAATGCGTGTTCCAGTTTTGGCGGTAAAGTGTATAGCGTGGTGGTGGTTGTGAATGAGGAGAAGGGAGTGAAGGCGGTCGTGGGAAAGCACCGCCACGCGTGGATAGTGGGAAGCGAGGCTTTGGAGACGGCGGAGGAACTGGCAGCGGAGGTATTGGTTAAGTTGTTTGCCAACGGTGGCAGAGAGGAAGGTTTGATTCCTTCGGAGTTTATGCCTGTGGGTGCTGATGGCAAGATTGTTCTCTCTTTCAGTTTGCTTAATTCCAATCCCGGTGATTGGATTTATGATTGGTAATGAGCTTGTTGTGTTTGTAATGGTTTTAGATTGATAATGAAGTAGAGAAACCGTGTGTTTGCTTACAGGGCTTTTATATACTTGATGATTGTCTACATTGATAATTTGTTTGATTCTGGTATAACTACGATTGAATTGATTACAAGAATCTTCATTACCTTACTTTGCAGGGATTTTGAGTTGGTAGACGAAAATCTGTTGGCCCCCGTGCTTGAAGCATTAGCACCTATAGCTAATATTAGTGTTGAAAGCCAGGTAAAGACGTCATTCTGGGTCTTATGAAATTTGTTATCGTTGAATTTTTTATGACTTGTTTTCCATTAATGCTTGCGTTTTGATTAGGTTTTGTACCACACCCCGAAGGCTTCATTTTCTTCCTGGGATGAAAATTTACACAGCCATATCTTTCATTCTGGATATCTTCCTTTCTTTGTATGTTCCTTTCAATTTTTTACTACATTTTGATGACTAAAGAAGCAGAAAATATGGATGTTCCATCTTTTCTAATCCTGAAGGCTTTGGTGTGAGCAGGTGAACTCAAATGAGTGGCATTTAGACACCTCTGTTGCGGCAGGTGGACGGTCAAAGATATTGCAATTTGTGGTGTATATCCTTTTTCACTTGTTCTCATCTCATATACTTTTTATTTAACTTATTAGTGGTATATGCGATGATGGGGTTTAGTTATTATCTGTAAAGTAGCATGTGAAATGGCAAGATCATCTCAAAACATATTCTGTTTTGGTTAATTGCATGAAATCTGTGGCAGAAACCTTGGTTTGGATCTCATAGACTGACCTTTTTCTTTAAGTTTGTTATGTTCCTTGCTGGGACCTTTTAATTTGTATCAATTATGTGCTATATTGTTGCTAATAAATAAAGAAACCTCTTATCTAAAACTCACTGCACAAATTTTAATTTTTCTTTTCAGATATGTACCTTCTAGAAATGAATGTCCTCTGCTTCTGCGGCTCCCAGATGGAGATTTGTCAACCACAAATGGCTTTATATCTCCAGTTATTCACTTCTTCATCTGCTTCAAACTTAGCTATTTACTCATTTTCTAATGTTGTTACTGTTTCGAATTATTTATTGCAGATGTGGGGAGGGGTCATGGTATGGAACCCTAAAAGCTGTTTAAAAGATTCAGAATATAACCTTCCTGACAGGCATATGCTATCACCTAAGGTGATTTTTTCTCTAATAAAGCCAGAGTTGCTTTTTAACTCAATGTGGAAGTGTAATCAATGTGGTCACTTTTCTATTGGCTGCAATGTATGACAGTATGCTGGTTTAAACAAATGTCCTTAGGTTGACTGAAAGATAATTGAAAGTCTAGTTGGAACAATGATATTTTGAAAGTTGAGTGAAAAGGGAATAAGTTATGACATTCCTATTATGTTTTATTTCCTAAACACTCCCATGTATTAGCCAATTTCATAGGGCATTAGGATGAATAAGAAGGCAGTCATAATTTTGCTAACAATCAGTTGACAGAAAGTTTGTCAGAGATGATTTCTCTAAGTAGCAACTGTAGGGCCTAGGAAGGGGAAGAACTCTAGTAAGGGAAAAGAGGATTTCCTTGTGAGTCATCCTGTGACTGGATCCTACACAAAAACAGATATCATTTTCTGTTAGCTGGTGATTCATTCTCATTTATTGTGCTCTTTTCATAATTAGTTTCTTTGTTTATGAATGTTATCATTTATGGTTCACATAAAGAAATGAATGAGCAAATAATTACTTTATGGTTGTGTGATATAACTCAAAATCAGTGTGTTACTACTGCAGATTGCTTCTGTTAATGTTTCCCAAATTTGAAACGTGAACATTTTGAAACAGGATCTTCAACAAATCTTCGAAGTTTTTATGGGGCAATTCAGGCAACTTTTTGGTCTTAAATCTAATAACCTGTATGTGGGTGCATCAAGCACGTACAACCTTTTAGCCAGTGAAAGTGGCTTCACAGAATGGTAAGAAAAATGATCTACTGAGCAGCTAGTCTAGTTCAGACATGTATAACACATGGTATCCAAGTTGATTCACATTATAAGTTTGCTTGCCAAAACCTTAATTACTTGAAAGTGAATAATGCAAACCATTTCCAACTGCCTAACTGGCTTTTTTCTGTTTATTTACTTTCTTCATTATTGACACTTATAAACTATTGGTGAGAACATTTTGTCTTTAAGGTAATTTCTGAGACATGTGTGATAGTGAAATAATAACTGCTGAAGGTTTCGAAACTTGAAAAAAATATTGCTTCAACATCTTCTTCACCCTGATTTCCATAGGGAATTGGATTTCTTATCTCGACAGCATACATGCTTCAGCCTTCATTCAAGTGCCACAACCCTTGGTTCTCTTTCAAGATTGGTATGTTCAGGCACTCATATCACCTTCATCCAACTTGATTCTTTGCTTATTATGATGAAAATTATGCATGCAGGTTCAATCATTGCCAAGGATGATTATTATGGATGAGATTGGAAAGCAGGTCAGTTGCCTAGATAAGTAGCATATTCGTTGGTGAAATTTATGAGCACTTAGGCGATAGTCATTGGTTGCTTTGTACCTGATCTGTATTTTGCAGTATATATGACATTTTCTATACTGCAAAGTCAAATTGTTCTGTACCCGGTCAACAAAACATTTCAGTGGGATAAGGAGAGATCTATTTGATCCTGGATATTCTGATGATCGCACAATCCAAAACTTGTATTGGGATATATCTACAACTATATACTATTCAGGTTTTGTAGGTAGCTGTGTAAGCACACACAAATTTTAAAGCACGTAGAGACAGATATATTAGTTTTGAGTACGTTTGGGGGTCAAGGCTACTCACCAGTTATGGGGGTAACTTTATGTGAAAATTAGAGTTTAGGTACCGTTACTATCTTTGTTAAGGATAAACAGCATTGGTGTGATAAACAAGTTGGATTCCATGCTTAACACACCAAAAAGGGATAAACTAGCAAAGCAAGTAAACGATAGAAGAGAAGCCTGTAAGTTGGGGTAGTATTTTCATAAATTTCTGTTGACTTGTATGCATGCTTGGTACTGAGTTTATGGATCCCAAAATGAGTAAACAAGGAATATAATCTCACTGAATAATGTATACCGTGGCTGTCAGTAGATATGATAATTAAATAAGGATTTTAGTTTCCTTCTCTCCATGTTTCCCACTGTCGACCTTCCAGTTTGTTCTTGCTTGAAGGATCTGTTCTATTCGTGTCCTTGTCAAGTCTTTGCCCTTTGGTATTATTAGGTTTTCAAAATGTTCCTTCCGATTCCATTTCAATACGGTGCGAGATAAGTGGTCTTTTCCATTATCAATGGGTACCGCTCAAAATGTTCCTTCCTATTCCATTTCAATATGGTGCGAGATACGTTTTCTTTTCCATTATCAATGAGTACCGCTTTTTCTTTCATGACCTGTGATTCATAGAATGTTTAGGCTTTCCTATGTAGTCAATATTTTATCTGGTCTTTTTGGTTGAACTAGATGCAACTGCTTGAGCTGTCAGCACTTCGCATCTCAGTTTCAATTCTACTGCTTTTAGATACGAGAGTCAAACAACTGATGTACAGATTTTCTGATCTCTTTGATCAGGTAAAGCTTTCCCTTGAGGCAGAGAAATCAGCTCGTACCAATGCGTCAATTGGGGCTTATGGCACCTCAGCTGGTAAGAATACTGTAGATTACTTGTTTGTATAGATCTTCTTGCAAGTTCCTAAAAGTTTCCGTTTACATTTTGTATCAATCGGAGATGGGCTAACTAATACTTTATTCTCTTCTTGTCAGTGTGTTCAAGGCAAGCAAGATCTCTGGCAGAGGATGCCTTTTACCACCCATCTATAATGTCTGTCAGCTACTTTTCGTTTGAGCATTGCTTTGCAGTCTACTCGGTATGTTCCTAGAGATTTCGTCTTTTGTTCATGATTCCATTTGATTTCGAAGCCCTCTTGATTATCAATCTGTAGCATGATGTGGGTAGACAAAATGTAATGGCATGAACTTGGCTCTAACATAAGCTATTTTGCAATCATCACGAGCATGAGCCAACAGCAGTCTAAAGTCCATTAGGGTGGTTGATTAGCGGGTGGTTGATTAGCGAGTTGCATCGAGTTTAACGAACAAGGGCAGAAGAGTAATGGTGTTTTTAAACTTATGTTATGCAGCCGTTCTTCCTGCCAGTTGGGATGCACGTCCTTCTTGCAGCATTGAGAGAGTGGAGAAGATCTAAGAAGGAAAATGCCAAGCATGCGTTATGGAGCTCTCAAGTTAAGGCTTCTTTATGAAGCTCATCTTCCACACACAGCACTTAAATGGAGCTTCGTGGTATTCACTATTCATTGTGATTGCTTAGGTTTTGGGATTTTTGGATTTACACTAACAATACAACTTTGCTAATTAGTCCTTTTGTGACAAATTATTGTTGTATGATTAATCTCAATTACTATATTAAATCACAATTTATATTTTGTATTTATTATTAAGTATTGCATTAAATAAAATTCACTAATTGAATGAAATTAACTTATTATAATTTTGATTACATCAAAAATCTTTGATTTAAATGCTATAGAACTGAAGGTCGTTTCTTTCTTATAATTAAATAAAATTTGATGCTTATTTATTTCAATTATAACTCATTCGTTATTATCATCACACCTAGTTCAAAGTCTCGCAATAAAGTGGGATCTGAAAAAGTTTGATATTACAGTCTTATTCTTATATTACAGAGAGCTTATTTTCAATAGATTCAAATGTAAATGTGACACTAAAAAGGTATTACAGGTTAAATAAATAAAAATAGTATACTAAGTTATTATATAAATAAAATTACAATAAATATATAAATAAATAAATAATTACAATAAATTTGATCAAAACTTGTTTTCTTGGAAAAGTAAATAAATCATTATGACAACTAATTTCAATTTCCAATGATTTAACCCATATTTCTACTTCATCACTACACCTTAACCAGGGCATTGGATTTTGTACCGTTCTAGTTGGAACGTATTGTACTGGTCAAAAAATGATACGAAACTAGTAATTGACAATATCGGCTTCAAATATCGATCGATACTGACGTTTACCGATTGGTACCGGCCGGAACCAAACATTCCGGCCGATACCGGAAGTTTCGAAAATTATAAGGACTAACTTGCAATTTCTGAAACTTAACCC
>JAOTAZ010000009.1:4969571-4980305 GCA_025629785.1 Erythroxylum oxycarpum | reverse complement strand
CTTTTGAGGTTATTGAATGCGAATTGTTGTTATTTATACAAGTGAGATGTGTTATGGAAAAAGGAATGATAGGAAATTGTGAAGGATGAGAAATTGTGTTAAGCAAGGAATTGAATGAGAAAAGAGATTAGAGAGTACGATGAAATAACACTGGTAGTTGAATTGTCATGAATTGATGTTACCTTAGAGGGAGTGAATTAGGGAAAACTTAGAGTGAAAGTAAGGTTTGGATAGATGGAGAAGCCTAGGGAAGGGTCTCAAGTGAACTTTTCCCGAAAGGTACTAGTATGGTCAATTTTGCATTTTCGCCGCGGTGAAGTCAAGCTTCTCGCCGCGGCGTAATTATCCCGAGAGGAGCGGAAAGGAAAAATTTTGGACCTTCGTCGGTGCAAACTTTTCCCGAAGGGTTTCCGCAGAAGTGTTGGTCCGTTCATCACGACGAAACATGAAGTTTGCTGCGGTAAACTTTTGGGGACCCAAGACCCAACATTTTTTTTTTTGCTTCCTGACTCAAGAGTAGGACTCCAGAAACGAGGCCCACATGTTATGACATCAAAGCAGAAAGATGAACCGAAAATGGTCAAGGAGATTTAATTGGAACACACCCACGTTTTATGGTTCAAGGGTTAGATTCTGAAAACAGGGTCTAACATGTTTGGTATTATAGCAAGAAGAGATTTCGAGGAACCACGCTCAAGTATGATGGTATCTTATTAAGAGTTGGATTCCGAAAACGGGATCCAATACTTACCATTAAAAATTATGTTTTTGACATTATTATTGTTTTTATAACACATAAGAAAAATTCATCAAAATTCACATAAGAAATACATAAGATATAAAATCTTTAATATCAACTTTTAGTGACGATTTAAAAAATTTGACACCAAAAGTATAGGCTTTGGCGATGAAATTTCGAAACCGTTGCAAAAGATTGAACCTTTTGAAAAAATATAAATAAATCATCACTAATGACCTACCTTTAGCGATGATATAGTAAAATGTGTGATTTTAAAATCTTTAATATCATGTTTTGGCCATGGACATTAGAAATTCGTCGCCAAAAGTCCAACTTTTTGTCACGATTACGGAAATCATCACCAATGGCTAAATATTTCATGAAAAATTTTCTAAACCATCGTAAAAAAATGCACATTTTGTAATGATTCATATAAATCATTGCTAAAGACCTGAATTTTTCTTCGATATCATAAAACGTCACAAAACCTTCACTTTTGGCAACGAATTCTGAAATTGTGGCCAAAAGCTGACTTTTAGCGATGATTTTCAAATCCTTGCCAAAAAACAAAGTGGCTAAAAGCCACTTTTTTAATGAGTTAAAAAATGAAGAGTTTAAATCCCATTAAGTCAACAAAATCCAAATTTTGACTGATAATATTATTAATAATTTTATTGATAAAGATTTAGCATAGCTAAAAATCATTACTTAACCAATACTTTGACCAACTGATAACTATATTATTTAAATATGTAATAATGAAAAGATCTCATAAAGTGCTATAATGTGTTCAATCGAATGCAAAAATCTCATAGAGCACTATGTGTTCAAGAACTTATAGTTCAATTACCAAAAGTTAGTATTGAAGAGTTTTGTAAGAATCATATACAAGTAGTAGAATTATATCTCAACTTAAAATTTTAGGGTAATGGATTATAGACCTTATATATACTTTTTTAATATATGATAATTCTACTTGTAGATTTCTAACATCTTTATTTCATAGGTGAATTCATCTACATTGGACTAGCTTCCTCTCAACTCAAAGTTAATCCAAAATAATTTTAGTTACTGATCTGCAAAATCCTTATCCTATAGATCTGTAAATACAAGTGCACCTATCAAACATAGTACGATGATGGTGAATATCAAGTGTCGATCTCACAAGAACTACAAGTACTAAAGTTACCAATTTTTATTATCTAATCTACAAATTAAGGTGATAATGGTTTAATTAAAATGAAAAAACTAAACTAAAGTTCAACAAATTAATAACCAAAAATGCAAATCATCTAAAGATTAACTGAATCAAACAAGTAATACCTAGGTAATGAATCCCCTTAGGATTTCTTAAGCTATCAGTCCTTTATGATGCAATTTAGTTAAAGATCATTGGCTTGTAGAAATTTATATATTATGTTAATTTCTTCCTCAAGACTATCAACTAGGATTGGAAATCAGACCCTCACTTGACCAGGCTTAATTTTACTAAACTCAGCCCTAGACAGATAGCTATAAGGAAAGTTTTGTAGAAAATGATGGGTTTTCTATTTTTAATTTAAAAATAAAAATTGGGTTAGATGGAATGAGTTAGACTTCATCGATTGAGCCTGAGCCTGATCAGGCCTCAATTTGACCATAGGCCTAGGCATGCTCGGTCTAGCTCAACCTATTACCATATATACTATCACACCTAGTCTTAGGTTGATTGATTGAAATCTCTTTCTAGTTAAAACATTTAAGATTGCTTTAAATTGTTTATGAATTTCACTATCAGGTTTCATCATAATTTGAAAGATTCATGTCGATTTATCTTTAGGTTTGCATGTAACTCCTTTCAATTATTTTAGATCTATTCATACAATAGATTTCTCATCTCAAATGCATGAAATCATGCATAAACCAATCCATAAATATCAACTTAAGAAATAATGAAAACATATAATTCAATCCAATGAATTAATAATCAAATTGCATTAAATAGAAAATAAAATCACAAAATTCATCCCAAGGTTTATCCCACCAAGGCACTAAACAAATTTAGTTCATAAAAGTTAAAAAAACTTAATCAAGGATTCAAAAGAAGATTTAAAAATAAGATAATTTATTACATATGCTCTTTTTCTAATAAAATCTACCGAAACTTTGATGAAAATATGCTCATTATGTAGATCTCTAAGTCAATATTCAAGTCTCTATTTGTTTAAGATTTAAAACTGTGTTTAAAACTTTAACTCCTTGAATTGCCCTTCTAATTTCCCTTTTATACTTCAAAATTATGGTTTCTATACTGGACATAGTCATCCACACAACTATGCATAGTAAATGTGTCCTTAAATCTGACTTCAAAAAACAATAATCGTGTAAAAACATAGCTTTGACAACTTACATGGTCTATGGATATGGTTGTCTTTAAGACTATATTAGCATATCTGACCTCAATATGGGTATAACATCATCTTTCAATATATGCACAGTTATATGGACTTATTTGGTAATTCATGTTTTTATGTATGCTTTCATTATCTTATTCATTTAACATTAAGGACAATGACATATTTAAAAGCAAGGGGTGAATATCTAAGAATTTGAATTTTTTGTTTGTTTAGTTTATATTTTATATGTTTTAGTTCAAATTTTTGTTTTTAGTTTTTTTATTTTTTGATTATAAACTCATCAATTACTTTAGGTCAATATCAAGAGTTTATACATAATTTTATATTGAGATTGTTTGTTAAAAAGTAAGTATATAATATGATTAAATGATTTCAATGTGATATTCACTTTGTAAATATTAGGAAACTAAATTTATTATGTGATAATACTTTGATTTGACATATGTATCCTACGAGAATTTGAGCTTTCATGTTAAGCTTTTCTTTTGAAAGTGGATATCTTCTTTGACTTTGAATGTAACTTGAATTTCATCTTTCAAATATAGAAAAAATATTTGCCACTCTAATCATTTGTTTCATACAAACTAGCTAACTTAAACATAATCCAAGTAGATCTATATAAGTCTAAATCAACTACTTTGGCAATAATTTTAAAATATATAATTAAATAAAAGACTAATAAAAATATTTTTTATTTTTTAAATGAGAAAAGGGTAGCTTCTTATCCAATTGTTATAAATTGTAATCAATACTAAAAGATAAACATACAAGCATATGAATTTGAGGTTTTCAGTGAACTAATCTTATAAATCTTACTATTAGAATGTATTTATATTAATTACACTATCATAAGATCTTTGTAAATCACTATCACAAGAGGATTGCTATAAACTTAACATGAATTGATGTTCAAAAGGTAATCCAAGTTCAACAAGAGGAGAAGGAGTTTTTTGCTCTAGTAATAGTTAGCAAAGTTTAGGTATGATTGCAATATTTATCTGGCTTCTAGTATCAAAGTGGAACTTTGTACTATTTAACACAATTTGAAAATAATGAAAATGCAAAGGTATGTCCTGTTGATTATTCATATTGACTCAAGCATGGCTATTAATCTAATTAAGTGAGCAAACACTTCCTTTCATCCATATGGTGTTCTCGTGACGACTGCAGATTGCTTTTTATGAACTTATAGGTAACTAAGCCAACATATGCATTTCATGAAGGGAATATAATAGCTAATCTTCATGCTAATTATATTCATGAAGGGAATATAATAGCTAATCTTCATGTTAATTATATTTTATCTTTTAATAAATATTTAGTTATTTTTATTCTCCATTTATATAGTTGGGTACCACAATCATAAGAAAGGGTAATAATTACTTAAAAGAAAAGAATTAAAAAAGTCCTAAACTAATTCCCTGGCAACAGTGCCAAAAACATATTGAACAAGTTTTATCTAATGTAAAACCCTCAATATTTCGCAAGTATACAAATCGTAAACTTGTAGTAATTGAGGTGTTGATCCAACGAGGAATTAGCTAAAATTAAATAAACCTAACTTTGTCTAAGGTTGTGAAATATGATTTGAGAGAAAATAAAATTTAGAAATTAGACAATCAAATAAAATTGAGCACTTAACCACTTAACAATTGAGTTGTCACAATAAAACAAGGATGATTAAGTATGAAAGTATAAGATTCATTCTATCATCCTTTTGCTCCCTTAACCATTTTTTTTTCAATTTGGTTTCGATCCTAAATTTTCTAAAGGTTTGATTATTCTCTCTCAAGACCTAATCATTTAACCCCAATTAATAATCCCTAATTGACAACAAAATTCTAGATTTGTAATCTCTCAATTTGCAAAAACAACCTAACATTTTCAAATAGTTATTAAGCAATTTGTTGGATAATCGAGTTCTCACACAAGATCTCTCTTCGTATGATCATCAATTTGATCTTTTCCTGACTTATTAGGTTGTTAACTCTCATTATCCAACCTAATTAGATTACTATCGACTCGTTCTCTCGATTTGTTGTTGAAGTATAAGCAAACATAAATATCACAACACCCAAAACATTATATTGAAATAAAAAATGTTCAAGTCACAAAATAAGCCAAGGACAAATCCCAATATGAAATCAAAACATCATCAATGTGTATAACATCTTCCAATCCAGTTCAAACATCAATTTTAATGAAAATAAAAAAGAAAAGAAAGAAAAACTTAATTTGGAGTTGAATCTGCAAATTTGGAAAATCCTGGACAACTAATGCTCCTCTTGGTCTTCCTTGAATTAGTCTCAATTTGGTAAGATGGAGGCCACTCTTTTTTGAATGCTTTATGTCCTTAACTAGTTCTTAAGGCTTCTAAGTCCTTTCTAGGGTTTACCTACTTAATTTGGTTCCAAAATAAACCCAAAATGTTAAAACTACAAAAAGAGTCGCATCGTAGAAAAACTAAAATTCATTGGAATTGCTATCTGTGCTCTCTATCATGATCGTGACAAGAAAGTCACATTCGTGACCTACTTCCATACTTCCAATTCTTCTTTTTTCTTTAATTTCCTATTTACATACACTCAAACACATATCACACCCCTCTTGAAACATAAAATTAGGATCCAAATCATGCTCAAAACCACAGAAATACTTAGAATATAAACAAACACTAATAATAACATAATTCTAATCCTATATACATGATAGTCATCTAAGAAATACTCAAAAGCATACTTAAACATCCAAAAGATAGTATAATTTACACTTATCATGGTAGCTTCTCTATGACCTGTATCTTCACTCTGTCCAATTCAATTCCTCGGTGTAATATTTTATGTCCAAGCACTACTCCCTCATGCAACATGAAGTAGAACTTCTCCCAATTTAGAAAAGGATGTGGCACTTCAATTTCTCCACAAACTTTGCAAACTATGTATTTAGTTTTTTCTTTTGCAATCACTGAGGAGATGGGATCTTGGGTGGATATGGAAAAGGGGGCAACATAAGGAAGGTATTTGCTTATGTCCATATCCTTATTCTTTTTGTGGTCCTTCTTTATAATATAAGGAAGGTATTCAAAGTGTGATTGCCTTTAAGTGCTCCCTTGGGTTTGCTTCAGTGTTGCTTGAGATGATCCCCACACTCCGTACATATAATGCATTTGCCAATTAGCTCATTTAAACTTATAAATTATGGATGGAAAAGGCATGATTCTTTGTTACTTGTTCGAATCTTCCTTCCAACCTTTTATGAGCGCCACCCATGCTTCCAAGCTTATCCAAGATTTTTTTCTAACTTATTGTCCATCGAAATGGGTTTCTCCTGTTGAAATCTTGGTGGCCTTTAATGTTAGAATTGACCTCCTACATTGTTTGACCAAGAAAATTTTGGGAGGTTCTTCCACCCAGGATTATATGTGTTTGAGTAAGGATAGCTTCCCCCTTCAGGTAATTCACATCTTTACTAAATTACTTTAATAACAGATGAAAAGGAGGCTTTCATGTTGTTAAGTTGTCGAATTAAGCTTTCAATTTTGGTTTGCATTTTTTTATTGAGTCAACAACAATTGCTCCCTTCTGCTCACTAAAGGTTGGTTGTTGTCTACTTCTATCCATCATCCAAAGATAACTACTACTTACCATTTCCTCCAACAATTCCTCTGCTTCCTCAACCATCTTTCTTATTATAGATCCTTTAGATGCTGCATCAATGGTGCCCCGTCTAGTGGAGTAACTCCAATGTAAAAGTTTTGCAGAAGGAATTCTTTGGGTAAATTATAGTGAGGAGACCTCCTTTACAAATCATTATACCATTCCCATGCTTCATAAAGTGACTCCCCATCACTTTGTTGGAAAATTATAATTTCCTTTATCAACTTTGTTGTCTTGGTAAGAGGGAAGTACTTATATAAAAATGGACCAACTGCTCCCATGTTGTGGTGTTTGTCAGGCTTAACGAATGATACCGTGCCTTGGTTCTATCCCTAAGTGTGAAGGGAAAGAGCCTCATCCTAATATAATCTTTCGACATTCCATGATATCGGAAGGTAACACATATTTCTAGAAAATTCACCAAATGGAGATTAGCATCCTCATTAGTTAACCAATGAAACTACACATTAGTTTGCAGCATGGTCAGTAAAGTTGTCTTAGTCTTGAAAGATGTAGCTTGCATTGGTGGTCGAGTGATGCTTGGTTTGTAGCATTGGATCCTGGTCTCATGAAATCCATCAAAGTTTATGACTAGTCTCCTTGATTTGCTCATTAATTGAATTCTTGATTAAACTCTTCCGCCATTATTTCTTCAAATTCTTCTTTATGGCTTCTTGCTCTTCGAATTACTCATTCCAATTAGGTGATATCAAGTGCTAATATTTCGGTGATCCTATTTGAAATTTGAGTAACTCTTATGTTCATGCAATAACACGACTATAAAAGAGGCAAAAAATTCCTTAGAATAAAGTAATCCAAATAATTATTCTAAACTAAGTCCCCGACAACGATGCCAAAAAATTGTTAAGCAAGTCTTATATAAACCCTCAATGTTTCGCAAGTGCATGAATCATAAAGCATACTAGTTGAGGTGTCAGTCCCAAGAGGAATTAGCTAAACTAATTGAATCCTAACTTTGTCTAAGGATATAAAAATGTGATTAAAATGAAAATAAAACTAAACAGAAAATTAAGCAATTGAGTATGGATTGACGGAAACTGAAATTCCAAAATTGACATAAGAAAATCAAAATAAAGTACTAACCACTTAAGAAATGAGATATCTCAAAAAGACAAGATCAAACAATTATAAAAAGATGAGATTCAATCTATTGTCATTTTACTGCATTAATCATTTTTTATCTAATTGGTATCGATCCTAGATTTCCAAAGGGTTGATTATTCTTTCTCAAGATCTAATCGTTAAACCCTAATTAATAATCTCTAATTAAATCTGAAATTTTGATTTTCAATTTCTCAATTAAAAAAAATAGCCTACATCTCCAACTAGTTCTTAAGCAATCTAATAGACAATCAGTTCCTCACATAAGATCTCTCTTTGTATAATTATTGATTTGATATTTATATGATCTATTGGCTTTTAGTTCTTATTAACAAACCTAATCATGTCACTATCGATTCAATCCTTTGATTTATTATAAAAATATACAAAAACCATAAACATCACAATACCCAAAGATTCTATTAACATCAAAAGGAAATAAGTCGCAAAATGATTAAAAAATCCCAAAATGAAGTTAGAATATCATTAGCAACATATTCAACATCCTCAAACCCAAAGCATACATCAAGATGAAATGAATAATAGGAGGAAATAGAAAATAACTTAAGATGGCTAGGTTGGAGTGGTTGGACAACAGCTAGCTGAAGCTCCACTTCTCTTCTCTCCTTCTTCTCTCTTACTTGTGATGTTTCTCAAGATGGAAAATGGAGGTTCTCTGTCATTTTATGTTCTTATATAGTTCTTTGTCCATTTAGGGTAAAAACTAGGTTTTACCTATGACAAAAAGTTTATCTAATAATTAAAATAAAAGGAGCTCCCTGTATCTAGCAAGCGCCTATCACAATCGTGATAGGGATATCACCATCGTGACATTATGAAAATTAGCTTTTGTCATGATTGTAACACAGGTGTCATGATCATGACCCTAGGTGAGACCTTTTATCATGATCATGGTTCCTTGTTCCTTTTGTCCAAGCTTTCTCTAACTTCCTTCAATCTTCTTCATCTAATTTCATACACTGACAAACACATCAAAATAACTCAAGCACACAAAATTAAATTCCATTATCATGTTCTAAACCACAAAACACTAAACAAAAAACTCAAAAACATATTAACATAATTCTAAACATAAACATGCATACATCATCTAATCACTCTTATAAACACACTAAAAAACCTACCAAAACATAATGTAAACTACAACTTTGAGAAGCCCAGCAATCGACAGGGAAGATCTTTGAAACAAGTATGCAACAAGAAATATTGAGGATGGATATAGATGAAAATAGTCAAATGGACAGCAAGATAGAGGAAGAAAACTTACCTAATGATGGTAATGCTGATGCTACACTAGCCCAATCGACCAATATGTAGTAGATTACATTGTAAGTCCTGTAATCTTAGAGCAGGAAGCTGATATGCAAGAAGGTAGTTATAATAAGATTGCTACCTCTTCAAACAAGTTTGAATAATAATGCACCTAAGCTATTAGAAGTTAGTAGTAGTCAAGGATATAGGGTTATAGAGGATGTCCTGTTGGGTCCCGTTTCCGGAATCCAACTCTTGCTTAACAAAATACCGTCTTGAGCGTGGTTCCTTGCTTAACACGATTTCTCATCAGTCTTTTTTCCACTAACACATCTCAACCTCATCCATACACAAATTCATATTCCTCTCAATATCATCCATACATAAATCATAATTCATTAACATCAAAAGAATACTGAAGTAACATTTCTAATCCCAATACATCAATGCCTCAAATCTCAAATACAAAAGTTGCATGAATTAACAATCCTTGAAAAGTGACTAATCCTCGTATTATCCAAAACTAATTCAAAATACAACATCAGCATATTGGGAGTGATGCCTTGACTCGCTTTCACTCCATCTCTTACTCAAAAACCTGAAGGTGGGGAGGAAAAGGGGGTGAGCTTGGAAGCTTATAGGAACAGGTTTATAATCGATAAACAAGCAAAAACTATTTTCAAAACTCATTACCTTGGTACACTTTCAAAATCATAGTAATTTCACATTTGAAAATCATAAGACAATTATTTCGTGCAATTCCCAATTTGTCAAAATTTCATCATAATATAAATCATGTATGCATCTATCATGTCAAACATATCATGAGCACATAAGCATATCAGAATGGTTTAGAAGGTCCATAAACAGAACGAACTAGCACACTCCCCAAAAGGGTCCTGTGAAGTCGTGAACAGAACGAACTTACACAAGTCTTGTGTAGTCGTAAACATGAGGGAGTCCTTAAAGGAATATCCCTTGCCACTAGCAGGCAGGCGGGAGAAGCCTTAAGTCAAAGTGCATTTGACAACATGATGGACCAGACCAAACCCACATAACATGTATTTCATATACTTGTAAACTTGTTGCCCAAAATGGCAAATTTCCGAAACTTGTATTGCCCAAGATGACACTTCTTGAAATCTTGCGTTTCAGGAACAAACAATATCACATATGCGCTGTCAAAACTTGATTTTATAAACTTGTCATTCTTTTCAGAAGTCATTTTAAAAAAAAAATCTCTTTACTCGTTAAAAGCCTTAAGAAATTAATTCCTCAAAATCCTTCTTACGTTCATCATTCATCCGGTTTGCACACTTTCCTTAAATGTTCAAAGGTATTCTTCTTGACTATTCAAATGCATTCAAAATCTCATCCCTGATCATCACCACTAATTGATCTGATTTTACTTGGATCACTTAACTTTCTACTACATGATACGATCGGGGCATTGATAACTCCAACAAATATAACCCAAATTTCCTTGTGCCCATAATTAATTCTTGCAATTCATCGACGTATTCAATGCCTATTCATTCGTACTAGTTTC
>JAOTAZ010000009.1:4938547-4949296 GCA_025629785.1 Erythroxylum oxycarpum | reverse complement strand
TTCGGTAAAAATTGGATTAAGATAAGAATAAGATTTAGAGGTATTGATTGGTTAAGGTGAATAGAAATGTATGGATTGGTTATGAATTGAATGAGATTGAATAAGATATATATAAAAAAAATGAGGCGATATTAGTTAAACTGCGATTCGTTTGACATGAGTTGGGTTCCGGAAACGGGATCCAACATACACACATATTTTGAGAATTACACAGTTATGTAAATGACTTCACAATTTTGTAAGTTTGTCGTGTATCTCTATAACTCCACAATTTCTACTAAATTAACATATATGGTCACTTACATGCCTGTGTAGTTGACTGTGTATAACAAAGAAACCTTAATTTTACACTATAAAAGGGCATTTGAAAGGCCAAAAAGGGTATAAATATATTATAGACTCAAAATGAGGTAGATTCCTCTTCTTTTTAAGGGTTATAAGGAGTAAAATTTATCTTTCCAATTCAAAAGGGATATCAAAGCTGATGAACATATTTGGGCATTGATTAATCTAGTGTTGTTATTCTTAACTCTCTTTTAGGATTGACTATGTTATTTTGTGTTTAATGTTTTGGATCTATATATGAACGAATTAGATAGGCCTATTAAATTTTTCATTTATGGATTCATTGCCAGAAGCTAGATTGTAATATGTAATCATTGTTCGTTTGATTCACTTGTGGTAAACTAACTATCAAGAATCATTAGGGATATATCATAGGTTAAATGACTTGAGCTTATGTCATTTTAACTTGTTTTCTATTATAGAATACAGTTGTAACACTAAATTTAGAGAGCTTATTCTAGGTTGTCTATAAGATAGATAGAATGAAAGAGCTTATTTTAATTAGATACAATATAAGGGAAAATTAGGATTAACAATGCTTATTGTTAATCTACGGTTAATAGTTTATGCAAAAGTAGTGAACATTAACTACTCAACCTTGAAACAAAGATCAAGGATATAATGGCTTAGAGATGGTGATAGGAGTTCAAGTTTCTTATATAATTTTATGCTCTTAAGGAGGAGTTATAACAGAATTATCTCCATTCAAAATAACAACGGCCTCTTGATTAACTATTAATCTAATTTATTGTATGAAATGCATATCTTTTATGCCTATGCTTAAGTCTTTCATTACTGAGTTGATTTTGAGTAGAGGAATAGACTTTTTGGTCACACTACTTAATGCCTTAAATGTTGAAAAGCCTTGTTCTCTCTTAATCCTAACAAGACTTTAGCCTGATGGCTTTAATACATTTATCTTTTAAGAAACTTCCCCTTATGTCAAAGTTTTATAACTGGAACAATAGTGAAATTCTTCATTCAAGAAAAGATGTTCAAAGAGCTTAAAAAATTAACTTTCATAACCCTCATTCCCAACCTGGCCCCTCTTCCTTAAAGGATTTCATACATAATTTGTTATTTCAATACTATATACAAAATCATGTCTAAGATTTTTTATTCTAGCCTTAAAGTTCTAACCAGTCACTACATTAGTCCTTCTCAAGGAGCATTTATTAAAGGAAGGAAAATAAGAGACAACATACTTAGTGCTTAAGAGCTCTTCAAGAACTATAGAAAAAAAAATATGGGAAAGAAGTATCACCAAGATTGATTTTCATAATGCTTTAACTTAATTAACTATAATTTCATCCTCCATACACTTTTTTCTTTTTCTTTTCCCTCTAGATTCATATTTTCAATTGAGTAATGCATCTCCTCTGTCTCCTTCAGTATTTAAGTGAATGGTGAACCTATCAAAGTCATAAAAATGCTAAAGAGCTAAGGCAAAGTGACCCTATTTCTCCTTATTTGTTAACCTTAGGTATGAAAGTTCTAAATTGGTTGATTGGTTATGTTATTCAAAATGAAAAGCGTTTCAAATTCCACCACAAATATAGGAAGTTAAGAATTCATAACCTAGTTTTTACAAATGAATTACTTTTTTCAGGGGCTGATCTAAAATGTATTAGTCCACTAATGTCAACACTTCACACCTTTAAATATTTTTGAGACCTTAAGTCTAAGAGATGTCTTTTTATTTCTTTAGAAGGCCTTCATCTTGCATCTTATGGTTATGCGATATTAGAAGAAAGATCAAAGGCAAAAGTTAAATATATAGACATTTGATTACCTAAAAAGGAAGGAGGATTTAGTATCAACTTAATTAGAACCACTAATAAAGTATTGTTGAACAAGCTTAATTGGAGAATTCTAGTGGACAAACAGACATTACAAGTTAGATGGATTCGTTTTTATTATATAGAGCATAAAAACTTTTGGAATATCATTCCAATAGCACCAATATTCATGCACATCCTTAGGATGATGGAGTTAGTCAGGATAAAAATTAAGATAAGATTGGTGATGGTCTTAGTATGAATTTTTTACATGATAACTAGAACATTAGGGGCCCTCTCTCTAATATTAATGAGTTTAAATAATTCATGATAATGCCCCCATTAGAAATGTTTTATTTTATAATATTTTTCAATCTTACTAATATGGACAAGTTATAGATTTTGGGAATTTTAGTTTGTCCTCTTGTCAAAACTAATATGGTAAGGTCCAATTTAGTGGCTTGGATACTTTTGCTGCGTTTAGTTGTTGTTTCCAGTAGTTGAAGACTGAACAGAACAGAAATTTGAAGACGAAACGGAACAAAATTTGGAGACGGAACGGTGTTTGATTATGGTAGACATAACAGAGAAAACTGTCTCTATCTCAAAGACAGAATGTGTTTGGTTGCGTTTTAATCCACCTTCTCTAGCAGAAACTTCTCCTTTGGGGGATGTAAGCTCTACTACCAATTCATCTTTTGAATGCTCAACATTTTCTTCAAGTCTAAATGTTAAGGAAGGATCACTTGTCTAGGGTGAAGAGTTTGTTTTGTGCTATTAACTAGAGGATTACAGATAGCTTAGGAGGTAATTTCTTTTCCCAATTGAGATTTGCCCATAGATGTTTATGGGAGAGTGCTGAATAGCTTAGTATTATAATCCCTGATTAAGAATAAAGATCCAACTTTAGAAATATATTTATTTAAAAGATAAAAGCATATTTTAAGAAAGAGAGCTTTAGAAATAGCTTTTAAATTTATTATTAATTATTTAAGAAACCACAACTGAAAATTAGTCATTCGGGTTCTTACTAAGCAAATGTGTAGTTGACTGCAGTTGTTCCAAGTATCGTTACGAACGCCACAACTACTGCCAAACGCAGTGGCTGTCCGGTGCTCCGATCTGCAAATTCAGCTCTCCGATAATGACTTTGGTCTCCGATCCTCCCAACCAATCCCCAAGTCCTCCCTCAGAAAACCCTGATTCACCAACCCAAACTGTCGTTAAAGATGAACAGTCACTTCAACGCCAACAACAACAACAACCACACAGCGAACATAACCCATCAGCAGTACCAACAACGCAATCGGCCATTGAACCCCAGTTCACTAAAACATTAACCATAGAAACCACCGATGACCTCGACCCAAGTGAAGATGATCCAAACCAAAACGACCCAGAAGATCTAGCTACTGCTTTGTCTCCAACAATCTCCAGCACCCATGTGTCCTCTGCCGCCCCTGCTTTGCAGACCTCGTATCGGCGCGGAGGTGGCAGTAAACGCAAGAAGATGAACAGAAGACATGCAGCTCAGGAGAAGAAAACCCGGAGAATGCTCGAGATTCTCGCCGGAAACCTAAAGCCGGTTCCTTTCGTGCCCAACAAAACCCTAGACTTCAATTCCCATGAACCCCTTTTGAAACGACTTGGGTTATGGGAATTTGTGCATTTGCAATTCGATTTTAACATTCGCACTGATCTTATTGCACAGTTGATTGCGAATTACAACTATTCAAATCGTTGTAGCTATGTTAATAGGATCCGTATTAAGGTCAACCGTGCCGATTTAGCTCGTGCGTTGAAGCTACCGGGGAAGAAAGAGAAGTCTGTTGTGATTGATAATGCACCGGAGATGAAGGAAACCGAAGAGTCGATAGGGTTTATAAAGGAATTGTTGTCTAACTGGGTATTGTTGCATGAAGATGCTTGGATTATGCCTTCGGAGATAGTGAATTGGAGGACCGCAATATTAGAAGGGAATTTTGAGAGGGTTGATTGGGCTGGAATGATTTGGTCTATGATGGAGAAGGAACTTTCTGCAGGAGCGAATTTAGGACAATGTTTCTACGCATCGCATTTGCAGTATTTGATAAAGGATCAAAGGGAAGAATTGTTGAAGGAAGAGCCTGTTAGAATGGAGGTTGATGTTAAAGAGGAGGAAGGAGATGGAGATGTGAGGATGATGGAGGGTGTGAAAATGGTGGAGGATGTAAAAATGGTGGAGGACATTCACAGTGGGACCGAGTTGGAGGAGCATAATATTGAATTGAGTCTTGGAAATACGGATATTGTAGTGAAAGGCGATGGGGAAATAGAGGAGAAACTGCATGTTAGCACTGAAGATAAAGTAGAAGTTGAAAAAATTAATGAGGACGAGCAGCAGGGTAAGCTTATGAGGAGTAGCATGGTTGGGCATTTTCTGCAAGGATGTAATAATCTAGATGGTGTTGGTGGGGAGGAAATTGAAATGGAGAGGAAGAAAGAGGAGGAGGAGGGAGAGGAACAGGGAGAAGACCAGGAGGGAGAGGAAGTGGAAGAGGGGAAAGGAGGGGAGGAGGAAGAGGAAGAGGAAGAGGAAGAGGAAGAGGGAAAAGGAAGGGAGGGGGGAGAGGATGAGGATGACAGAGGTTTTAATCTCTCTCTTAAAGATGATGCTTTTGAAGGCTTAAATTCTGAGAATCTTATTTCAGTGATGGAAGCAGTGCCAATTCCGATTAGTTCAGAGGCACCACCGTGCAATAATGTGTCTTCAGGTGAGTTTCTGGCATCTAGGATAAGTACACAGGCAATCCCTGGTACTTCTTCATTATCTGATATTGAGAATGGCATTAACAAGAGAGACATTGAGCATCTTGGCAATGATGACGTTCATCACACGCATAACGGTAGTACTAAGAGGTTGAGGACTGATAGACCTTGGGATATGAAGTCATCTGATTTTTATATGTGCATGGATGAAATGCATCATTTGATGGGAAAAGCTAGGATGTTGTATGAAGCAAAAGAACAGGCATCTCAACGAATGACTGTGAATGAACAGTTATTGTTGAATGAGTTGCAGGGACGGGATAACCTAATTCAACAATTGCACAAGGCCAAGATGGAGGAAGAGCACAAGAGACAAGTGGAGGTGTTTAAGCTTGAACGAGAACTGTATATGATGGGAAATCTTTTACAGGGGTACAGAAAGGCTTTGAGGGACACACATAAAGCATTTTCAGACTACAGAGCAAAGTATCCTCTGCCTGAAGAACCGATCTATAAGGATGCAGGACCTGGTGGTCTTGTTTTAAGCACCATGGAATTGGATAAACAACGATTGAAACAAGAGGAAGAAGAAAGGCAAAATCTATTGTTGATCGAGAAGCAGGCTAGGGAATTTGAATCTGAGTTTCTTGCAAAATTTGAAGGATATAAAGAAGATGTTGAACTAGTGGGTGAAAGGTTGCAAGATACTGAGAAAAAAATTGATGTTCTAAAGGAAATGCTTGCCAGAAAACGGAAGGCAAGGGAGACCGTAGAATGTGCTTCTACCGGAGATTGAATTGCAAATTTGTGGAATGTAGTGGGGGTGCACCTACATGTAAGTTAGATGATGCAGCTTTATCTCTGTCGTAAATTAGCTTATTATTTGTTAATGCAAATGATTCTGTTTAAGGAACCTAGAAGCTCAACACATTTGACTACTGTTTTGATATTTTCCGAAGTTGCTTATGGTTAAGTATACAGTATGGACTCACTTGTACCATATCTCTTTGTATGGTTACTTCGTGGATTTTTAACATGCAGTTTGACTTTGTTAATTATCAATAGCTTGCATGAAAGCTTGGTGAACTCCAGCAGCTAGCTGTCGTTTGCACTAAAGATATGGGATTTTGGTTGGAGTACTTTTGGAACTCTAAAACAACTTCATGGTTCCTCACCATTTAAAATGTTTGTTTGCTTTCATGAATTAATTTTTGGGTTCTAGTTGACCTATTTTCGTGTTAGTCAATATTTACTACCACAAGTGCACGGTGTAGCTGTAGCTAATATCGGAAGATACGGGTCAATCTTACGAGGACGATGAGTACTAGTAATGACTGTTATTTTATTATCTAGTGTAAAGATTGATTGTGGTTGTTTTAACTAATGAAACTAAAATTAAGTAAATTAATTAAACAAAGCAACACGATTTAAGCAAGAATTCTAGTAAGTTAATTACTGATATCAATTAATTAGTATCTAGGCTTCAAATATCCCTAAACACTTATTCAATTGATTAATAGTCATGCAATTGTGTTGTTGATTAATTCAACCGTAAAGATTCCTAAGATATGCTAGTTGCTGACTTTGAGTCTACTAACAACTAATTTTAAGGTTTCTAATCAAATTACTCAGGTTAAAACTTATAGGATTGTGTTACCGTATTATGAATCTTTTTATTAAGTTTGACCGTAATCTAGAAGATTTATATCATCATATCTCTAATATTGCAATTAACTCTTTTCAATTATTATAAATCTATTTAAACCTAGAATTTTTCAATCGCTATGAATGAAATCAAAATAGAGTCTAATAAATTAGATTAAGAGACAATCATAAAATTGATAATTGGATTGCAATAATCAATTAACTATATTGTATTCACAAAATAATCAAAACATTTCATAGTATTCAACTAGGGTTTATCTAACATAAACACTATAAATCAGCGAACATGAAATCATATCTATGTATACAAAAAACATAACAGAAAACATCGGATATAATTCTAAATCTCCCTGATTGTTCTGTATTGCGTATTCTGACAAGGTAGACATCCGATCTTGTGTTTTGATGGATCTCTTGATAAAAACTACGGGCCTCCTGCTCCTTAATCTCCAATCGTCTCTGGAATCACCTCTGAATGTCTCAGAACAATGTCAGCCGCTTCATTCACTCTATTAACTTGTGATTGGGCAAATTAATGGGGTTTGTGGGTTTTTAAATGGGGTGATTTCAAGAAATAAAAGGTTAAAGGTTCAACGGGACTAGCAATAGATAATAAAAAGGTAGGTCATTTAAGCTAAAGGTTAAAGCAAAAAAGGCCTTAATCATTTCTATCTAGCATGCATCCAGTTGATTTAAACCGATTCAAAGCAAGTTTTGAAGGTAATTACTAGAGAAAACATTATACAAACAAGGAAATGAAATGACTATAGAATGAAGTCATAAAGGTTCAATTCCTCACATAGGCTCAAATGAAGGTTCATTATGCTTTTATACATTACCTCATTGTTCAAATGTCAAGTTCGGAGTAAGCTTATGCAGCCAACTACTTTCATCACTCCATATGGTTCACTCTCCACTCAAGTAGCCTAATTTGAGTTCACACATGCATTTAATCTCATTCTAACTAGCATGATAGAATCTCATGGCAACACATTCATTACAAAGATTCAAATGTAAAGGAAATGACACACCTAATACTAACAACCTACCATGCATCCTAAATGACATGCAAAAGTTCAAATATAAATGCAAAGAATATCTCCCCACACTTGAACAAAACATTATCCTCAATGTGAGAAGGAGACATTCAAACACACAAAAGATGGAAATCAAACACAATAAATGAAAAGGCATAAACAACAACAAGAACTAAATGGGTTAGAACACGAACTCATGGTGATTGAGGCGAGGATGGTGTTGGAGGTACCAGTTTTTCCTATCATCTTTTGGTCCTCCAACAAGCAATGATACACAACAAACCTCCAAGTAACCTCAAAACACATGATTGAGCACCTAAACAACAAGAGATCAAAGGGCAAAACAAGTTAAAACCCAATCAAAACCAAACTAAACACTATCAAATCAAAGCAAAACCACACTAACACCAAGACAAGCAAATGAAAGACAAACATGTTAAGTTAAGGTCATTAACTTGAACATTCCATATGCAATCATGAAAGAGTGAGTGAAAGGAAAGAAAGTACTTCCCTTTCTTGTGATAATGTCCCTCCAAAATATAGCTTGCACCTATGGCCATTAACCTTAAAAGTTTCACCCTTTTCATTTTCCAACTCTAAAGCTCTATAGGGAAATACTTGAATAACCTTGAATGGGCCACTCTATCTTGACTTGAGCTTTCCGAGCAATAACCGAAGTCGTGAATTGAACAAAAGCACTACGTCCCACTCTTGAATTCCTTCTTCTTGATGTGGCCATCATGCCACTTCTTAGTCCTTTCCTTGTACAACTTGGCATTTTCATAAGCGTCATACCTTAACTCCTCCAATTCATCAAGTTGTAACAATCTCTTCTTGCCAGCTAGCTTCCAATCCATGTTCAATTGCCTAATTGCTGATTAGGCTCCTCCAACTCCAATGGAAAATGGCAAGCCTTGCCATACATAAATTGATATAGTGTTGTACTTATGGGAGTTTTGATAGCCGTCCTAGAAGCCCATAATGTATCATCCAGCTTCAAAGCCTAATCTTTCCTTGAAGTGTTCACTTCCTTCTCCAAAATCTTCTTCAATTCTCTATTCACCACCTCACTTGGCCACTAGTTTACCGGTAGTAAGGGGTTGCCATTCTATGATAAACATTATATCTTCTCAAAAAAGCCTCAAAGGTTGTTGCAAAAGTGACTCCCTCTATCACTTATGATAGCTCTAAGTGCCCCAAATCTAGTAACGATCTTTTTGATGAACCGTTGAACCACCTTGCCATCATTTGTTGGAGTAGCTATTGCTTTAACTCACCTAGACACATAATCAACTCCAACCAATATATATGAGTTACCTAGGGCAGGTGGGAATAGTCCCATGAAATCCAAACCCCATACATTAATTATCTCAACCTTCATGATGTTTGAAAGTGGCATCTCATATCTCTTCAAAATATTGCCCACTATTTGGCACCTATCAAATGCAATACAAAATATCGGGCATCCTTGAACAAGTTTGGCCGTTAGAATCCACACTCAAAATTGTGAATAGTCATCTTATTCGCTCCATAATGTCCTGTATAAACTAAACTATGACACTGAGTCAAAACTTCGAGCATTTCATCTTCAGGGACACATCTGCAAATCAAATTGTCAGCATTTCATCGTCAAGACAATGCTCTTTAATTTCCTCTTCCTCTTCATTTTGTACCCTTTCAAGTCTCAATAGGTGGTCCGCTACAATATTTTTTGCTCCTTTCTTGTCCTTAATCTCAATATTGAATTCTTGGAGTTGAAGCACCCATCGAATGAGCCTAGACTTGGCATCCTTCTTTGCAAAAAGATAACGCAATGCCGTATGGTCTGTAAAAACAATAACTTGTGAGCTCAAAAGATAAGAATGAAAATTTTCACATGCAAATACCACTGCAAGCAACTCCTTCTCAATGGTGGTGTGGTTTAATTGTGCTATCGTCAAAGTCTTACTAGCATAGTAAATTACATGCAGCCTCTTCTCCTTTCGCTGCCCCAGCACACAACCAATGTCAGGGTCACTAAGATCACACATGATCTTGAAGGGAAGTGACCAATATGGTGACGTCAAAATAGGTGTTGTTGTAAGTGTCGTCGTTACCCTATTAAAAGCATATAAACAATCATCATCAAACACAAAAGGCACATCTTTAACTAATAAGTTAGTTAAGGGTCTAGCAACAAGGAAAAATCCTTGATGAATCGTCTGTAGAACCCTGCATGACTAAGGAATGCTTGGATGCCCTTGATGTTGGCCGGAGGTGGGAACTTTTCAATCACTTCAATCTTAGCTCGATCTACCTCAATCCCCCTGCATGAGATCTTATGGCCCAAAACAATTTCATCTTGAACCATGAAATGACACTTCTCCCAATTCTAAACTAAATGAGACTCCTTGCATCTTTGTAACACTCTATCCAAATTAAACAAGCAATGATCAAAAGAGTCTCTAAAAATAGAGAAGTTATCCATAAATACCTCCAAAAATTCCTCATTCATATCCACAAAGATGGCCACCATGCACCTTTGGAATGTGGTGGTGCATTGCATAAACCAAAAGACATCCTCCTGTAAGTAAAAGTCCTGTGGGCATATGAACACTTGATTGTATCCTGAATATCCGTCAAGAAAACAATAAAAAGCATGGCCAGCTACCCTCTCAATCATTTGGTCCATAAAAGGTAGTGAGAAATGGTCTTTCTTGGTGGCCAAATTGAGCTTCCTATAGTCAATGCACACTCTCTAACTTGTGATGGTCCTAGCGGAAATCTGTTCGCCTTTTTCATTCTCTATCACTATCATGTCTCCCTTTTTAGGCACACATTGCACCACTCACCCACTCGCTATCTGAAATTGGGTATATAATACCTACATCTAAAAGCTTCATCACTTCCTTCTTCGTAACCTCTTGTATGTTTGGATTTAACCTTCTTTGTCTCTCTCTCACTATCTTACATCCTTCTTCAAGGTTAATCCTATGCATCACCACATTGGGGCTAATCCCAGTCCCGTCTCAATGTTACTTTACTCGCTAAATCCTAACACCTCTCAAATGAAACATAGCTAAAACAACTAGCAGTTATATAATGCATGATTAATTTAATTTTACGATAATTTATGTTTAATTTAATTGTAAGAATATGTCTAAAAATGTTATATTACTTGTTGTATAAATAAATTA
>JAOTAZ010000009.1:4905429-4916399 GCA_025629785.1 Erythroxylum oxycarpum | reverse complement strand
TATTTTATATTTTATTCTATTATTATCCCTATTATTATTATTATTATTATTATTATGTGTATTTATTCATTAATTTTGTAATTTTAAAAATCCTTTTACTTAATTATTTATTTAATTCCTTTTATTTGTTTATTTATTTTTATTTTTATTTATTCATGTGGGTCATTTAAAAACATCTCTATCAATTAGATATAAGGCTATATACTATTCTATCTCTCCATACCCCAGCAAGATTTTTATTGAATATTGTTATCGTTCTTATTCAAAATTACGTGACATCATCGTTACAAGTGTAAATATATCATAGATGGTCTTTGACACTGAATTTATATTATATGCCGATCCAAATTCTAAATGCATATTTACAATTATTTATTACATTGACAAATAACAAAATCTAAAAATCTATGGCAACAAAGAAAATATTACTTAAAGAGCACGATATCCATTACACAGGCAAATGTCAGCCAGCCACCTCCTTTCCTGACACACCAAGATCAAAACCATCATACGTTGTCTCCCCAGCTTAATAATAATCATACAAATAATAATACACTTGCATAAAGCCTAACAATTGTAAAAGAACAAATTCATAGTAATAATCTGCACATAGTACACACCCTCTCCTAATAAGCTAATTAGAGCAAGAAGCCCTTTTCTTTTTCTTTTTCTTTTTCTTTTTGGTGCTTCTTGTTCATATTGGTTCTTTTGGATCACAGATGCACATGTGGTTTGCCGGCAAGATACCAAATCATATAATCTCAAGTGGTCCCAAGTTGATGGAAACATTTCACGTGAATGCACAGATTAGCAGCAGAAAGCACCAAGAGTTTTTAGCAACTCCTTTCCATAGAATTTTTCCAGATACTCCAAGAACAAATCCTTTTGTTTGTTTTGGAAACAAAATGCTAGTAAAGCTGATGACTTCAGCCTTCCAAACTCATTTTAAGAACTGGGTAGGACTCAAAATTGTCTACCTTCCATGATAAAGAGAATTTATCATCATCTGGCACTTTCAATTACCATGCCTTGGATAAGCAAATGAGGCGAAATTTAAACTTGAAGAATCTGTTGTTGTTGTTTTTTCTCGGTAGGAGCTGTTGATGTGTTTGTGGTTAGCGGGGATGGTGATGCTCCGCTATTTTCCATCTTCTTTAGGCTCTGTTGATGGTACACTTGTCTTAGTCTCTCTATTTCCCTCTTCAGTGCTTCTTGATGAGCTGCATTGTATAATATTTTATTTATTTGGTTTTTGGTTTGCACATTCAATGGCTATTTATCCATTAGGCATGTCACTATTAATAATTTGAAAGGTTAGGTTCAACTTGATAAAAGTGGTGATGTAAATCAGAATAAAAATCCTAGGCAGGTATTGAATTATAAAGCAGTATAAACTTACTGACATGCTATTAAATTAAGAATGAAAAATGTTAATAACAATGATTAAGTGCTTACCATCTTTGAAGATCTTATCCTGAGCTAGAGCAGCAATTCTTTGTTTAAGGGCACTGTTATCAACATTCAGCAGCAAGCGCTGATGGTCTAGAAATGCAACCCTTGGCGACAACACTGAAACTTCTGCCTGAATTAAAATCACAACTACTTAAGATTAACCAAAATACGTTTAGACTTAATCTCATATGATTATTATACAATATCTGCTTCAACATACCTGCAATGAGGTTACACTACGTTCAAGTTCGGATATATACTGCAATTTCCTCACCCTTGATCTTTGAGCAGATTGTCTGTTCGCCAATATTCTAACCAAAGAGTATAAATTAAAACAAAAAAGACTAATATCATAGACCTATAAAAGTTTTCTTGTTTTACTAGTCACCCACACGACTAGTGTATGAATAGTCGAAATGATAAGGGCAATATGAATCATATTAGTTTCATGATTGTTAGATCCCACTGAAATTTATTGTGGTATGCAAGCTTCTATATAATGTAGTTATTGTGCATAGTCTCATGTATGCTAATCAACCTAAAGATTCAAAGGCAAGGACAAGTATCAATTACTATCTGAATTCTGAATACCAAGGATGTTTAGCCAATGGTTTAGCTAAATTCACAAAAGAAAAGAAAATTCTCTCTTTGAAATTGTAAATGAACGTGTCTGAATTATCACCAAGATGAATAGGTTCAATTCATGGCGATTACCTCTTGACCCTCTTGGGGTCAATTATCCGATCATTATTAGAACCATTGTCGTTACTTGCGGGAGTTTGTAACTCCGAATGGCATTGGCTTTGCACCTCATCAGATTCATTCTTGGGCTTCTGTTGCTTCTGATCGGAAGGAGCCGCTTCTTTGTCTTCGTTAATGCTGTTATGATCAGAAGGGCTTGAAGTGTTGGACGAGGATGGAGCAGCCATCGCATTGGAGATATCGTCGTTGAACATGGACATGAACTGCTCGTCGTCAAACTTATCGAATTCGTTATGCGTGGTTCCCGCCGGAGCGGCGGGGGAGTCGTCCAGCATTGGCGCCTCAAGGAATGCAATGGAGTCGCTCACGGAGCGCCTGTGCGTCCCACGTCTGGAGGAGGAGAAGTCGAGGAACTCATCGACCCAGGAAGGGTTTTGGGTAGAGGTGGTTGTGGCATTATTAGGCGCCGTGGCTCTAGGGGCTGGCATTGAAGAAGGGATCTTTTGGTGAGAAAAGTCAGGCCAAGTTGGTAACATGGTCGGAATCTTTGGAGGTAATTGTGCCATTTAGAGATATACCCCCCAAAACCAGGAAAATGGAAGAATTGATGAAATGAATGTAAGAGAAAGAAGCGGTCGTTAGCTCAGGGGAAGAAGAAGAAGAAGAAGAAGAAAGAAAGAAGAGGCTCTGGGTGATATTGGCATTTGAGTAGATATATACAAAATGTAATGGGTATTCGTAAGGCTGTGGACCTGCAGTGGGGTCACATGGGAAGAGAGGAGATTGAGACAGCCAATGTACAGCTGTTGGGGAGGGCTTTGGTTATAAAACTCAACGGTATTACTGGAAAGTCGCCAGTAGTTTAATAAGAGCTCGAGGGAATCAGCCACCACGTGCCCATGTGACGGTCCCTTTATAATAATTCTCACTTTCTCTCTCATTATTTATTTTGAAGCTCTCAATTTCTACTTACAATCATATTTCTCAGTTTGTTTTCATCTTATCCAATTTGTTTTTGTAATACTCCATCTGATTCATAATAAGTGTCGTTTTAAAGAAATTTTAATTATTCAAAATAAGTATCATTTGTGACTTTTTATGCATATTTATAATTTTACTTTCAAAATTACCCTTTAATTTCTCTCACATCTTCATTACACAGATTATATTTTTAAGGTACTTTAACATGTAATTAATAAGAGTATATCAAATATTTCATTAACTTTCTTAATAAACGTGCATTCTTCTAAAACTACTCTTATTATGAATCGGAGGAAGCATGTGACAACAAAGATTGATTTTAGTTTGGGGTAATGTAATGGTGAAGATTGATCCAGCAATCTCGGATTTCTTAGTCGCTCCAACTCTCACACTGTCGCTCGAAGTGAGACGTCCGTAATTAATCCGACTAAGGAGCATGTCAAGAGGGCTAGAGAATCACCAACAAGAAAATTTCTCCTTTCTCCTCATTTTTTGATAACTCGAACTCAAGATCTCCTACAAAAGAGAGCCTTAAGTGACAAGATAAAAATTTCCCAATTTTGTTTTTGTAATATTTAATATTAAAAGGGTAGAATGTGATAACAAAGATTGATTTTAGTTTGGGGTAATGTAATGTAATGGTGAAGACTGTCTGAAGAGTGGAGGGAGGGATTTGGTGTATGATGTGTGAGCTGTTGAAGATAAAAAGGAAAGAGAGTTTAATCTTGAGGCCATGTGAACTGCTACACAGGGTCTTGAGCTTTCCTTTTGCTCTGTCCCCAAACCATAACCACATGTAGGGTACCCTGTGCTGCTCCTTTTTCTTTTAATTTAAAATACTCTTAATGAGCAGCAACAAGCACACCAGCTACTTCTTCCCACCTTCCTTCCCATTACTATCAAGAAAATAGGAATTTTTGTTACTAGACGTGGGATTAGATTATTATGGATACCGTAGTAGCCTTAGCCTAGCCTTGTCCCCAAGAGAATCCGTGCCAGACAATAAAGCATCTTCGACTTCATGCAGCGTATAAATGCCATGTGACACAGTCAGTCCCTCTCACAACTCAGGAACAACTAATTATTAATACATCCCATTTGCTTGCTGATTAAGTAGGGTCTTAAGATGAGATTACTCCAAGCTCCGTACAATTGCCTACCTTGGGATATAGTTCATGCATACAGTGCTTTAGTTTGTGCTTTACCCTCACCTCACATGCAGGGACGTTTTTGTTCAGAATTTACAAGCAGTTGATTTACATTAACATGATATATCAAACCTTGTGAAGGGAAGGGACGCATTGAAATGGAGATGCCACATTGTTTCTTTTATTATCAGAAACTCGTGACGCAATACAGGAAGTACAGGAAACAAACTTCCGCATTAGAATAAAGACGAAACTGAGCGATGGTTGTTCAAAGTAGAGAGGCATTGCTTTACAAGTTTGAGAAAAGAGTCAAGAATGTACACGCAAACAAACAAACATTCATGATGCATGTAAGCAATTTTAGGATGACAAGCAAGTCTCCACCTGTACGAACAAAATTCCTTCCGCTATCCTCAACACCTACTAGGCAACTGTTGTATCTTATTAGCAGAGAGAGTTAAAATTATCCACTGCTTCATCACGGGGCAGGGTTGAATATCTATAACAGGCTTAATCAATCCTTTTACCATTTAAACATGGACATAGTTAAGCCAGCTTACAATTATTAAGCATAGAATAAGAGCACAACCGTTTTTAACACAGATATGAAAATCAAATATCAGCATCAATTTTTAGGAGATTGAAGAACTGGAAATATGTCCAAACCTGCGAGGAATAGTTGAGGCCACTTCATAGTATTTCCAAATTATCTACCCTTGGCAAGTTGACAAGCCACAGACTGTCCATGTTATGCATGTGCTTAAAGAGTGAGAACTCAAACTTTGAAGACTTGTTTCATAAAAACTGGAAAATGCAAAATATGTGATCAACAGAAAATTGCAACTGAACGGCCTTAATATATATTGAACCATAAACTGTATTACCTAGCCAACTTGAACTTATATCTTTTCTGCATGAAGATCTTCACTTATAAGTCCTCCCTATATGCATCCTAAAAAGCCATAGATGTGATCATGACAACAAGGAATTTTGGTTTCATTTTGGTAATTGTGTGCGCTCTGTTGACACCTTTAACAGCATGGCCAGAAGAACAGCAGTCCCCAAAGTATGACAACAGAGAAATGGAAGAAAGGTACAAGCAGTGGATGACACAACATGGCCGGAAATATAAGTCTAGAGATGAATATTTGTTGCGATTTGGTATATATCAATCCAACATTCAGATCATAGATGAAATCAATTCTCAGAACTTGTCATTCAGGCTCACCGACAACAAATTTGCAGACCTTACAAATGAGGAGTTTAAATCTATTTACCTAGGTTTTCAGCCTCAGGGACAAAAACAGAAGATATGCCAAAGCAATAGCACCTCTTTACCAGCTACCGTGGACTGGAGAAAGAAAGGCGCTGTTACTCCAATAAAGGATCAAGGCCAATGTGGTAGGACATTCCTTTGCCCTTTTCTTTATCTCATTCTAATTTGCCCAACAAATTTCAAATCTGGTACCACTTGATAGGAACTAGTAATGTTTGATTATTGCCACGTTCTCCGATATTCCTAAATCACATGTTAAGTTGATAGCTGTGATACTTCTTTTCTGTACATATGACAGCAAGTTATAACACAACTTTATATATGCTATAAGCAACTACAACGCTTGGATGTTTGAGAATACTGTCCAATTGTCTGAAGAAGAAATCTTTCGATCCTAGATGACATATACCCTTATTCTATGTGGTACGACCAAAATATAAATTGACACTTAGGGAACATTTATTGTCAACTATGAAAATTTAAGTTAATTCTAAGTTAGGAAACCATTGATGCCATAATCACCCAACTTGGTGGCAATGAACATAAGTTAATTTAATCGCAAAGCATGATTCATTGAACCACTGGAATCAAGCTTACTTGCAACTTTTTCCTGACAAGTTCTAGCTTGATCCACTTTCTGTAAAAAGCTAAACAAGAGATAATGAACTAAAATGCCATTATGAGATTGGTTTGATCTACCTTATTCTAGTCAAAAGGACTTTGAATTTCATGTAATTATCTAGATTTTAGTTAAAGCATTTGGAATGAGAATATTCTACTGTTATTATTGCTCCAAATGCAGGGAGTTGCTGGGCATTCTCTGCAGTGGCAGCAGTAGAAGGTATCAATCAAATAAAAAAAGGAAAGTTGGTAGCTCTGTCGGAGCAAGAGCTTGTGGACTGTGATATTAGTGATGGTAACCAAGGCTGTAATGGTGGGCTCATGGAGAAAGCATTTCAGTATATAGTAAAGATCGGTGGACTCACAACCGAAAATGATTATCCGTACAAAGGAAGTGATGGGACATGCGACAAAGACAAACTTAAAAAGCATGCAGGAATAATAAGCAGTTATGAGACAGTACCTGCCAATAATGAGAAGTGCCTACAAGCTACAGTTGTCCAGCAGCCTGTCTCTGTTGCAATTGATGCAGGTAGTTATGAATTTCAACTATACTCGGAAGGCATCTTTAGCGGTTTCTGTGATTATAAACTCAACCATGGGGTACTAGTAGTTGGCTATGGAGATGATGCTGGAGACAAGTACTGGACTGTGAAAAATTCATGGGGTGAAGACTGGGGCGAGTCAGGCTATGTAAGAGTTCAACGCAATTTTAAGGACAAGAGAGGTATTTGTGGGATTGCCATGGAGGCCAGCTACCCTGTCAAGTATGATAAGTAGCCATTGGGTGCACCAGCCTGACTATGTTTCTAGAGTGATTAACTCCTATCCCAGCAAGATGACTTTTCAGAGAACAATTAAATTCAAGTAAAAGATGTCACTGAAATTTGAACTTAATAATAAGCTCAATATTAGGAAGTAGGCAGTGAAAAAGCACAGCAAATACACAAGTGGGTATGAGAAATACCTTGTAAAACAGAGATTAGCATGACCAACAGGACACCTCTTCTGGTAATGTACGATTATAACGTCCCTTCATATATTCTACTTTAACCATTTGGCAAAACCAAAGATCATTTTAATAAACAAACGGTGATAAAGAACCTTCATATCAAACAGATCTAGGAATAGGTATAATAGATGGAAATCCTACAGTATATGTTTAAATATTTAGCAACTAGCACCAAACTCAACATCTGATCACTATCACCGTAAGGTAATCATGCTGATATCCAATCAATAGAATTACGCACATTAGAATTACAATGTTGGTGCAGAAGAATGCAAGGGTTCTACTTACATATGCACAACAAGATTGTGATAAGCTTTGAAATTCATACAGTAGTCTAAGTCATGCCCTCTCATCTCTTATAAGTTCAGCCAGTGCAACGGGCAAAATTTTAACTATAAGAGGCATAAAGGGAAGAGGAAAGGTCAATTTCAAACTTAAGCAATTGAACAACAGAAGCATGTGCAACAAGCACACATGCTTCAAACTTCAAAGAGAGTCTTGATCATCACGAAAAGGAACCAGAAAAACCAAAGGAATATAACATGTTGACCTCAATGGCATTTGTATACCAAGATAAAATAACAAAATATAAATATGTTAAAAAATAGGATGCAAAGAAGCAGAAGTTTGGGTCTACTAGAGTATGGGACCATGCAAAATTAGTCAATGGAACAAGCATATGACATGTACTCCAGGTAAAGTTTCCAATCCTATAAGGAATATTATAAAGTGGCCTAATAGCAACACCAAAATATTTTAAAATATTTAAGGTAAAACCTATAGCTATTTTCTTGAAAGAAATATATCAAATGTGAAAAACTAAATGGATTTTGCATTTTACTTCCAAGATAACATAGAGTATAGCATAGACATGCTATTATTGGAATGACTTACGGTAACATTGACAGCTCACATTCCTACAAAATCACATTCTAAAAGTGGGCAGGCAAATGTATGAACTCCAGTCTCCACAAAGCTACCATTGGTCTATGGGATGGGCGTACAATTGGCTACTGTGAAGAAAACAGAAGATTCATAAAAAAGACACCAAGTATGCAAGTCAAGCATTGATCAGAAAAGATAGTCATAAAAAGTACCAGAAGTCCTGTATATTAACAATTTGATTCTACAGTACAAGTTAAAAAACAATTACTTCATGAAATGCAAAAGTAGAGCAATATAATGACAATCTGACACAAGGTTCAGCATGGGACAAGCAAATAAGTGCTCACGACAGCAAATGCTTCGCCACATTAGCTACCAAAACCATCACATATCAAATTCTCAAGGAAAAGTCTCTTAGCACATACACAAATATTCGGAAGATCACAGTACTAGTCATCCTTTTCCACCAATCTAACCGTCTCAGCATTTTATTTAATCAAAATAGCATTAAGAACTCAATGCCGTAAATCTTTTCCTCACGACACAAGCAAGTTCCCATTCACCAATGCAGGCTAACCCCTCAACAACCTTTTGCCTAAATTTGATATATGGTATAAAACCATTCTCTGTCATCCCCATAACCACCTTAGCAGCTAACACATACTCCTTACATTCAATGCATCCTTCAAAAACAGCCTCATAGCTCTCAAAACCAACAGGCCAACCTTCCGTCTCCAAAAACTCAATCATCCTAACTGCTTCCCATATCTCTCTATTAGCCCGCAATGCAGCTGCTAATTTAGTTACAATGCCTTGCCCTGGCATCAACCCAACTTTCATCACCATTTCCTTCATAAGCTCAATCGCTTCAGCAGTTTTTCTAGCTCTGCATAATCTATTAATAACAATGCCATAGCTCTCCATATCAGGAATACACCCTGCCCCACTCATGCCCTTCAAGACTTTAATCGCCTCCACCTGTTGATCAACCTCACATAGAGATGATAAAATGTAATTACACGTCCCACAGTCAGGTTGATATCCAATTGACTGCATCTCCAAGAGGAGCTTACGAACAGACTGAGATTGGGACCGGCGTTGGAGCCAAGCAGAAGACAGAAAAAGCTGGGTTTGGGGAACAGGCGAACACCCAGATCGAAGAGAACGCTGGAGAATGGCTAGAGAAATGGGAAGAGGACTGGGATTCTGGAGGGTAAATGAAAGTAGGCAGTCATACACGATCTGAGTCAGACAGCGAGGTCTTAGAGGAATTAAAGACTGCAAAATTTCATCAATGATTTGGTTTCTGGGATTGTATGATAAAGCAGAGAGAAAGGAGAAAGGATTGGGGTTAAAGCAAGAGGTTTTATAGGGGAGGAGAAGCTCGGGAATTTGTTGATAAGCTTTGGTTTCCACAGTAGCTTTCAGAGCTTCCTCGAGCGTTTGCGATGAAGAGATAGTGTGAAGTGAAGGAAATTGGAACTGAGGCGGGCGAAGGCGAGGAGCAAGTAGTGGTCTGAAAACTCCAACTACCATTCTTGGAATCAAAACCCGACCCGATTTTATGCCATCAAACTCCCTGTCCAGAAGCTACATAGAAGAAATATGCTAAATTTATGGAAGTCTGTGGGAGCTCAGGTAGTCAATAAAACATGGCTTAATGGGCTCAAAGTAAATAAGCTACTTAAGGTTGAATTCTAGGATATGGAAGTTAAGGAGATAGCGGAAGGTGGTTAGCTACAATGTAGGAAAGTGGGTAGTTCCAGTAAAAATCTGCTTAAGGATGAGACTTATAAATTCATCAGCACTTGTGCAATGAAGAAGACAAGACACCATACTTAAAAACACAATCTTTAAGGGGAAAAAAACCTCCAAAACCACTTTGTTAGTATTTTTTCCAGCCTCTTTACATTGCATACTCATTTTTATTCCAAATTCCCTTTGTAGCTTGCATTTTCCTTCTGCTTAAATCAAATAATCTCTCTTTTCCATACATTTTAGTATTTTGGTGGCTTAGAATTCCATCTGCAAAGTTTTTTTGAAGCCAACTTATATAGTTTATAAGAAGTTAGGAACAAATTCTGGGGGTATTCCTCCTTGACACATCCAAATTCTAGATTAACACTAACAATTTGGCAAGCCTGATGGGACCATGATGTCAGGAATATAGAATGAAAAAGAAAATCATTTTGCCTCCAACTTTGGAGGAAGAAATCCCTATAGTTGTAGGGAATGAAGGCTTTTTATCCTAGATGGTATAGAACCTTGAGAAGGCACCCTCGCCTTCAGATAACTTCACTGCTTTCGAGAATTCGAAATTGCTGCAACAAAATGACATTATTTGCGCGCACAAAAAATTTCAGAGTTGAAGTATAAGATAGCCTCTATAGTTGAAGCAATCAAAATATTGCCAGAGAAGGATTGACAAATTGTCTACCACTCTGATACTATTTGCTGGGCATAATTTGCCTACTTTAGCAAAGCAAATATTTGAAGGATTTGAGGGGCATTCTACTCGTAACACAATGGACGTTAGAGAATGTAGTATATTTCCATCTACTTCCATCAATCCACTTGTCCTATATATATGCTGCCAAATGTCACATAGTTACTTAGTCCATTTGTCACTTCATCATTGCTGCCATTTGTCATTTAATTATCCATGCCAAATGTCACTCAATTTATAGGCTTAGTCATCCTAATGTTCCATGTGTCAATTGTCTTGTCACTTGATAATTTTTCCTAGTCCAAATATACATTTTAGTACATCAATTTTCCAATTTTAACAACTAATTCCAAGTTGCTAATTATAATTATAATTGTTAAGTCAAAACTGACTTTACTTATTGCTTAAGTTTTGATGATAAACAAAGAGAAAGACAAAAATGAAAAG
>JAOTAZ010000009.1:4810216-4820626 GCA_025629785.1 Erythroxylum oxycarpum | reverse complement strand
AACTATTGTCCAAATAACTAGAACTAGTTGTTTGGATAGTTGACCCTTACTACTTATAAACCCTTTAATATTTTCATATCTAGGCAATATGGGACACTCTAACATATTTGAGGATCCCTTATTTTTAGGGATCCTAATACATATCCTATATCTGATATTTATCTCCTATGTTTGATATTTATCTAATACAATATCTATACTTATTTAGAACAGATTCTCACATCTACCAACTTCTTGTCACTATAATTTATTCATCAAGAACATCTTTTATCTCCTCTTTAAGACGAGGAATGACTAAAAGTCTCACATATGCAATAAGAGATTGTGTATCATAATATTTATGATAAATAGTTAAGTCTGTCTAACATTGAAGAGGACTAATTCCCATGTCACTTGATAGTTCCAAAATATAAACATTAGTACTTTTCTTCTTGAGGATCTTATAAGGTACAGAACTCTCTAAATGAAGTTTCTTTTTTTATTTTTATTTTGGGAAAACACTCTGAATGAATTCTTACCATCACCATATCTCCTTCTTTAAATTCCACCAATGGACGATGTTGATCCACATGTTTTTATAAGTCAAGTTGGTTGCTATCTTTCTTCATACCTCATCAAAGATATCTCTCATGTTTCGCAAAACTTTTAGATTCAACACTAACTCGTGTTGCTTGTGGTAAAAGAACCAAATCAATAGGATTCCTTGGTTGAATTTTCAAAACTATCTTAGCACTCTTGCTATTTAACCTATTGATAGAACTATTGTATTCTAATTCTGCCATTGGAAGAACTAGTTCCCAATTATTAACATTTTCCCCAACCAAGCATCTTAGGAAGTCCATCAAGCTTCTTTTCACCACCTTTGTTTGTCCATCGGTTTAGGGATGAAAAGAACCTGAAAATTAAAGCTTAGTGTTCAATATTTTTTGAAAATTAAAGCTTAGTGTTCAATATTTTTTGTAGAATTATCCAAAATAACTCATAAACCTTACTTCACGATTAGAGACAATGGTTAAAGGTAATCTATGGAGACATACAACCTTTTCTAGAAGAGCTTAGCAATGCGGATGGTGTCATAAGTCTTGAAACATGGAATGAAGTGACTCATCTTTAAAAATATATCCACTGCAACAAACAAAGAATCATAGCCTTTTATAGGTTTAGGAATTCCCAAGACAAAATCCATACATATGCCCTCCCATGGTTTGTACGGCACGGGTAACGGTGTTTATAGTCCAAATTTATGCTTCTTTACTTTAACTAATTGACATGTTAAACACTGTCGTATAACCTTAGGCACTTCCTACTTCAAGGAGGGTCAATGAAAGTACTCTTCAATCATTCCTATGGTTTATCTCTTCCAAAGTGACATGGAGGGGATGTATTGGGTAGGTAAAACCAATTTTCCCAAACAAGGTAGTCGTCATGGTGATTGAAAGGGAAGTGGTTGTCCCTTTCTTTAGCTGTAATTTTTGAATAAATTATTCCAAAATCTCGATTTGAAACGTATTCTTTTTTTAATTTTTCAAACCCACAACTTTACTTCCGTCATGTTAAGCAGATGGCTCTTTCTATTCAATGCATCTACTACCTTATTCTTATCTCCTGTCCAGTGTTTAATAATAAAGTTAAATTGTTTCATATATTCAATCCATAAGGTGCATCTTTTGTTCAAGTTCTTGGGATTTGAAGTATTTAAGAGATTATGATTTAAATAGAGAATAAATTCTTTGTATGAGAGATAATGACACCAATTGTAATGCAAATGTATTATTGCATAAAATTCCTTGTTATAGATTGAATATCATTGTTTCTCTTAACTTCTTACTGAAGTAAGCAATTGGGTGTCCTTCTTGGCTGAGTATGCTTCCAATTCTCACATGAGATGCATCACAAGCAACGTCAAATATCTTTGAAAATTCTGGATGTTGCAAAATAGGAGATTTGTTCATCTTTTTCTTCATTTCTTCAAAGGCTTTAGTTACTGCCTTTGACCAAGTAAGCAGTCATTTCTTCATACAATCAGTAATGGGTGCCACTATGGTGCTGAAATTATGAATAAATCATATGTAGCATATTGCTAGGGTATGAAAACTATGTGTCTCATGCGCATCTTTTCGCATAAGCCAATCAAGGATAGCCTTAATCTTCTCAGAATCCATCTCCACTGCTCAGTAGGATACACTAAAGCCCAAAAATATCACACTTGGTTGTATGAAAGAACACTTTTTAAAGTTGATATAAACTTTCTATTGCCTCAAAACTGTCAAGACTTGTTTAAGATGTACCAGCTAGTCTTCTATAATCTTACTATATATTAATATATCATCAAAATATACCACCAAAAATCTGCTTATAAATGGCCGAAACACTTGGTTCATCACTTTCATAAAAGTGCTAGTTGTATTTGTAAGTCCATATGACATCACCGGCCATTCATAAAGGCCTTCTTTAGTCTTGAAAGTTGTTTTCCATTCATCCCCAGGTCTAATTTTGATTGTATGATAGCCACGTCATAAGTATATCTTGGTAAAGATAGTAGCTCTAGTCAACATGTCTAACAAGTCATCAAGGCAAGGGACTGGAAACTGATTTCTTATTTTAACCTTGTTTTTTGCTCAACTTTAATGTATAATCACCAACTTGATCTTTTTTAGGAGTCAATAATACTGGAATTGCACACATATTAAGACTTTATTGAATAAATCCCTTTTTCAGCCTCTCATATACATGTCTCTTCAACTCTTCATTGTCAATAGGATTTAAGCAATAAGTTGGAAGCTTTGGTAGATTAGATTCAAGTATCAAGTCAATAGCATGTTGAATATCTCATAAAGTAGATAATTTACTTACTAAATCATATGGTGTTAGGTCTGAAAGATTAGCCACTTCTTTTGGTAATGCAAGGGGCGTTTTGATGGTTGTTTCTGTATTTTCTCTCTCCCTACCATTTCAAACACAATTCCCTTCTTCTTGTTGAAAGCTTCGAACTGTATCTTTTAGGCAAATTAAATCTTATTGTTTTAACTCGTTTAAAAAGAATTCTAAGATTTTTTAAACATAGAAAAACAACCTCGACTAACCATTTCCGTTAAACCTCTTAAGACAAACTCAGTTTCCGTATTTCGTTAACTTTTTATAGGTCCATGTCACATTTATCCTATCTGGCGATGGACCAAAGAAATTAAAAAAAGAAGTCATCTAACGGTTGGTATAAACCCAAAATTTCAACACTTTTCATGTCTCCAATCCAGTTTGGGACTTGGCTAGTTAACAAGTTGTTGCTCAGATTGAGAAGATTTGACAAGCCAAGCCTATGCATTATGTTTAAGACGTACCCAAAAAATGAGTTCGTGCTAAAATCAACCGTTCTCAGCAACATACAACTCCCAATCCCATCAGGAACTTGCCTGCTAAGATGATTCTTGCTGAAATTAATATCACACAAGTTGTTCAAAATTTCAATACCTGTTGAAACCTGACCCTTGAACATTCTATTAGATAAATCAAGCAACTTGATCCCTTTCAACCCCAAATGCCAAGCAGCAGATAATTAGAATATTGATTGGAACTGAAATTTATAAAGAGTAGCTCAAAAGCTCAAAGAAGCAGGAATCTTCCTTGAAAATTGGTTGGAGCCAAAGAAATGGTTCTAGGAGACCCACATTGCTTGAAAAAAATCATCAAGAACTCAAATCCATAGTTCTTAGAATTAGATGGTGAGTGAGAGAGGGATTAATGGAACCAGTGAAGTTGTTTATGAAAAATGAAAGCCTTTGGATGAATTGGAGCTCTAAGAGTCCATGGTCTATCCAACCCGAGAGAAAAAATTCGTCAAGAGTGAGGTTGGAAACTCAGTTGGTCCTGGGGCTGCATTTGACACCAGCCCAGTTGCAGGGCATATCATTGTCCTGATTCCAAGGCAAGAGCTTTCCATCTAGATCTTAAAGTTCAGCTTTGTAAATAATCTGCCTAAGCACTTTGTCATTTAATGAAGAATTCAGAGATCTCACTCACCATGACAGGTGTGTTCCAACAGTGCTGACACTTTTGTTGCATGGAAAAGGAACACCCTACTTTGCCATTACAACTTCAAACTTCGTTAAGAGAAAAAAAAAGTTGAACAATTTAAAGAAAAACACAAAAATGTTAAGCTAGCTTCTAAAAAATTGGGGGAAGCATAGAAATAGGAAAAAGAAATCTCTCACAAAGAAAATATGGTGGGGAAGAAGCAAGCAAGTTGCTTGCTTTCAAAGGCCAATCAGTATTGAACTTCACAAATTAAAATTTTTTTTTGGCCCTTTGCCATGTAGGATAAATATATGGCTTGGGCTCACAAAAAATATTTTTTTTAATACAGAGTTAATGAAAATAGTTAGTCGGGGTTATTTTTGTACGTATAGAAAACCTTAGGATTCTTTTTGAATAACTTAAAATGATAAGGTTTAATTTAAAATTTGAGGTAAATGTTTTTACACTTTTGCCCTCTCCTTAAGGATATTAAGATGCTTTTTCTTGACATTTATGGCTTCCTTATTACTCTCTCTTTGGTTTTCTACTTTGTCCACCTTCGCAAGCTTGAAAATTATCTTCTTTTCATTAAACATAAATGATGTGTTAGCTTTTTCAAAATGCTGCAAATAACGAGCATAAAGTCACATTCTACCAAGTAAAATATGTGATACTTCTATATAAATAACATTACACCAAAATAGAATCTTCATTTATTCTTCATTTGAAAAATACCAAGCACCTTGGAGTAAGTGGTATAATGCTATCATCAACCCAAACAACTTTGTAAGGATATGGATGTTACTTTGAAAGTAAATTCAATTGCTTGACCATGTTCCTCGATACCACATTCATACTATTGCTCCATCAATAACAAGCTTACATTCTTTAACTCCACTTCTAACTTGAGTAAAGAAAATAGTAATACAGAGATATTTATCCTATTCTTCCATCTTAGGGTTTGTAAGTATACATCTCATTATATTAAGATTTGTAGGACCAACTTGTTCATCATTAGAGCCTGCTTTCGAGTCCTTCCCAACATCTTGTTCACACACATTTATTAGATTCTTCCTCTTCTTCTTCCATCATGTGTAAGCCTTTATTAGTATATTCATAACCAAAGTAGTCCCTCCCATTATATCGGAAACACTTCTTGTCATTTTTGCCTCTTGTCCTAGTCTTAACTATAACTTTGCCTTTAGGTTTAGTTCCTTGATAAGTTTAGTAGTTATGTGGTGCAAATTTTGATGCATTACATATTGGCCTAAAATTTTGCATAGTTGTAGTTCTTTTCATGTCAAACTTCTTTTCTTGTTGTCCTAGATATTGTTCTGCTCTTAAAGTTAAGTGATATGCATTTTCGAGGCTGCAAATCCTTTACATTAGTTGTTTTTGTAGTGAGATATGAGTTGTCATTCAGATTACATTCTTTTACACCAGATAGAAAGTTTATCAAATATTTTTGTGTACTTCGTTATGGACATAATATCTTGTCCAAGTATTGTAAATTGATCTTGGAGATCTTCCAGATAATGAAATAGTAAGTATTTTTCTGATAACTTCAGCCTCATCCCTTCTAAATCAATAATTGGTGGCTGACCTATTTTTTGAAGTCTATCTTCTATTGATCTCAAACAAATTTTAGCATGTCCAACTAGCTTTTTCTTTGCAAATTGGACTTTTCGATCTTCTGACATGTTGTACTAGTTAAAGAAGTCTTTGATTGCTGCTAGCCAGTCCAAGAATAGATGTGGATCAATCTTTCTTGCAAAATCAAGGGCCTCAGCAAGAACATTCTGGGTAATACCATCAAGTATGTTTATGTGTTTCAGCTCTATCATGGCCTCTAAAGCTAAGCAGGTGTTGTCCAAGTGTTGCTGGTTGGTTTCTTTGTTTAGAATCTCTCAATAGGCGTTGATTCCCTAACTCACTGGTTGACTAGTTTTAGCCTCTTCACCTTGGATTTCACTTTCTCCACCCTTAACATCAAGTGTGGTTTGTTGTCTGGTGTTGTTTTTGTATTAGTTCTTGGAGTACCTTGTAATCGAGGATCAGAAAGGTCTATTTTTTTTCATAATTTTTAGAAGGATTTTATCACACTCTTGGTTGTTGAGTATTCTTTTATATGCCGCTCTACTACGCGTTACCATTGTGAATTAAAGCTCTGATGCCTCAGCACATACGTCAAACCAGTGGCTAAGAATCCCAAAATTTATAAATTCTAGTTTCTGGAATTTGAGTTTTAGGTTTGGAATTTTAGCTAAGATGGTTGAATTTCAAGTTTGGAATAGCTGAAATTTTGGTGTTTGATATGGCTATAATTTAGGATTTTGTTTGCTAGAAATTTAGGTTAAAACTGCTGGAATTTTAGTGATATTAAACAAATAATGGTGAGTAAGGAATTAGGAACCAATCACAGGAAAATTTCAGAATCTTATGATTAATGAAAAGTTATTAGAACCCTTATTTTAGTAGTAAAGGAGTTCTAACTAAAATATACAAAACCAAATTGAATCATATTCTAATAGAATTGTATATTTAAAAAAAAATTTAAGCCCTAAACAATTAGGATAACATATCTAACCTGTTACCACCTTTTATCTAATAAGGAAACTAACTAAATTTCACCCTTTGTTGTCTTTGTTGTCACCTCAACTCTCTCTCTTCAACCCACCAAATTAAAGCTTGTGGTTGATTAATTTTTTCTCTTTTATTTATTTTATAAACTCTAAGCTCTTTTACATCAAGATGGTTGTAAAAAATCTTAATACTATGCGGTTGAAATACACAAACCCTAAATTTAGGGTGTTAGAATTTAGGAATGAGGAGTTTAGCAGAGTAGAATAAATTTTGGAAATCACTACTATGCTTTGTCCCTAGAATTAGGAATTATGCTCAGGGATTTGAACAAACAAAACTATTGGCTACTAGTATGTTGCTAAAAATCATTTCAAAGATTTTAGGAATCACTTGCAAGTATAAGGATCTCTCTTAAAATAAAGCATCACATTGCAAATTGAAATTCAGAAATATAAAAATGCTTTCATAAACTGGACTTAAATGAAAATATATAAACATTCATACTTAAATCGTTATAAGGTTAACACTTGCTCTGTTGTTTAATCTCTTTTCGCTCTGAATAGTTTTATTCTATCCAACTTCTAAACAAGGAAAACTGATAATTAGAGCAAATAAACTGAAACGGGAGTATTAAAGAATTCTACAGGCTATTAAAGAAAAAAACTAAGATTACACTGTTACATTAGGCTACATGTTGACACTTAAGAAGCTAATCTCACTCCATCAAGGATTATTTGGTCTCAGTAAAGAGATGAAAATACAATCTAGTTATTTTTTGAGTGAAGGTGGTGATGCAACTGGTTTAGAATAGCCTTGTGAGGAAATAACAGTAGCACGCTTTGCTGATTGCATCTTATGCATCAAACTTCCAATTATATTTTTAAAGTGAAGTCTTCAGGGGATGATTGGGTTACTGTTTTATACCTTTTCCTTGGAAATTTTATTTTAGGATTTGGATGCCTCTAGATGTCATTTTTCCCCCTCTTCCTGATAGATCGTTGCTTGGAAGGGATTATATATTCTGAAAATTCACAATTGTAGCACACATTTAGCAGTGGTGGGTGTTTCAAATTTGAACTTTACTGGGTTACTGTGTCAGTTTCTTTTCTGTAAGCAACAGACTTAACTATTCTTATGCTAGAACTGTCATGTATAATTTATGGCAACATGCCATGCTTCTATAAGCTTTATAGGAAGTAAGGTGGAGGGGCGCAGAAGTACTGGAGTATTTAATCATCCTCCTGTATGATTAGTCCCTTCCAAAATTTCTATGCTTTTAAGCCTCCAGCTACTTTTGCTTTTATCAGTATGGTGTCAGTATCTTGTGCGTGTAGTTTGCACTCCAAGTAAGCAAGAAATGATAATGAATTAGATTGTTTCATCTAAAATGGTTGGAAAGGAGAAAGAATGCTTCTGAAGCTGAGTTGTGGGTACTGGTTATTCTTGTTTGTGGGTGTGATGTTACTTTTTTGAATGTTTAGATTATGTTTTATGGCATATTTACCTTTGTTTGTTTGGTGTGGTTTGCAGCAAGACCTGCTAAGCTTGTTAGAGATGAGGAGATTACATCTCCAAGTGGGACAACTGTTCTTTATCCAAACAGTGGAGGCAACATCCATTGTTTCAGGGCTATAACACCATGTGCTATATTCGACATCCTATCTCCACCCTACTCTTCTGAGCACGGGCGACATTGCACATATTTTAGGAGGTCCCTAAGAAGGGATCTCGCCCTATCTGGTGATAATATTAACCATTGTATGATTATAAGTCCTGTTAATATCACCATCTATAGATGGACTGATTGATTTTGTTAATTTTGCAAATGAAGGCGAGCTTGAGTTGGAAGGAGTAACAGATGTGACTTGGCTAGAAGAGTTTCAACCTCCTGACGACTTCATTATTCAGAGAGCGCTTTACAGGGGTCCTCAGATTAGAACTTGAGAAATGTTTATTAAATAGCTTTAAATTACAGAGGGTCCCCATTATTGGAACTTAAAGAATTGTTATCTAGATAGATTTGAGCGGAGCTTTGATGTAGAAATTGGCGATGATTACTGTAAGAAAAGGACATTTAAACTTGTACATACTTACCAGTTGCAGCTTCATTTTCAACTACTGACCTCACATATGAATTATTAAGACTGGAATATACATGGAACAAAAGATATGCTTAATAATAGAGCCAAGTATGTTAGGCGTGGAATAAGTTAAACAGTAGGAGTAAAGATGGTTTTGTGTACTTAGACAAAGACATCGAAAAACTTTAATTGTTGGTAGAAGAGCATTTGATTCTTAGCAAAGAAAGTATGAGAGAAGATAATGTTTGTCTAATACGAGGTATATAATGCCAACGAGATTTGGTACAGTTGGAGTTCCATCTTTTGATGGAGGAGGATTTTGGGTCTTAATTTTCAAGTGTGAGCATTCTTTTGTGCTTGATAAGACTCCAGAAGAGATTAAAGTGCATGTTGCGACGATGCAATTAACTGAAGAGGCCTTTTCATGGCGTCAGACCGAGTTGTATTTGATAGCGTTAGAGCAGAGCTTTGAAGAAACTATCTTCAGGGGAACTTAAAGAATTGAAATAGATAAGAAATGTAAAAGAGTATTACGCAAAGTTTGATTTTTTTCATGCCAGAGTCCTATTTGGTGCGCTTATTCTTGGAAGGGTTTAAACTGGAAATTGCATGTCCAATGAAGCTTTTTAACCTAAGGACGTAAAAATAGGCATATGAGGTAGCTAACAAACAAGAGGTGCTTTCCGACACTGTTTTGCAAGATACAAAATGGGTGGCAAAAGTCAATTTTAGGTTCTGCATATTCCTACATTACCATAACAATCTGGTCAAAGGTTGTTTAATGAACTTCAGTCAATAGTGTAATCTCAAGTGGGAGGGAGAGTGAGCGGAGCCAAGTCATTAGTAAAGGAGACATTGATAAGAGAAGAGCCCAAGGTTATGCTTTTAGTGTGATAATATATTGTTGGCCACAAATGTAAAAGAAGACATTTGCTTATCTTAGTAGTTGATTATAAAGGAAGAGGGAGGAATTGAGTGGAAAAGGGTAGTACTTGACTATAAAGGAAGAGGGAGGAATTGAAAAGGTTAAAACAGTACTAATCATTGTAGGTGTTACACCTTCACTAAACTTGGAAAGTTAGGTGAATGCACCTACCTTGTTAGCTTACCATGATTGTTCTTAGTGAATGCTCAAAATTCCTATGAAAATTCTCGAAGGTATTTGAGTGTTTAAATGAGTACCTAAAGTTTAAAACCTTCTAATTTGAGAGTTAGAAAAATTTTTGTTGAATTTTATTGTAGCATTTCAAAGTTTGTGGAGTTAATTGCACTTAGGTGCATAATGGTGCACCATTTTGAGTCTAAACATATCAGCCACGTTTTGGACTTTGGCTAGGGCATTTTGGGCTGATAAACCTTTAGTTTAAAGGTGGTTTAACGAGGTTTAAGGCCTCGGATAAGGGCTGGAACTAATGGGTAGAGCAGCCTACCCAAACTGCCCATTTGGAGGGCTTAAATGGCGTTGATGGGCAGGCTGGTGGAGACCATTCGGTCATTCACTTAGGCAAGCAAGAAAATAACATTTTCCAGCTCCTCTCCATGTCAAAGCTCAAGTTTCAGACCTCCCATGGCAGTAGGGATGGCAACGGAGCGTACCCGCCCCATGAACCTATCCCCACCCTCATACCCGCCTCTATCCCCGTCGGAGATTTTTTTGACACCCCCATACCCGTACCCGTTGGAGGTTTGACCCCCATCGGGTACCCGTTTACCCGCCTCTTTTTTTTAAAGATAA
>JAOTAZ010000009.1:4776903-4792246 GCA_025629785.1 Erythroxylum oxycarpum | reverse complement strand
ATATTTTTTATAAATCAACTACTATTAATGATAATAGTAATCATTTCTTCCTCTTAACCAACTATCATAATTATAATTATAATATTTATTCTCATGCCTCACTATATTCATTCTCATTCCAAATAATGTAATTGAATTCATTTATAATATTACTGAGTTTATTCCTCGAGACATGCTTCAACAACAATAGAAAAGATGAAGACTCTTGGATTTGATCTCTCTCGTTTTTGTTAGAACCATCACCAGTGGGGAATTAACCCACCAATACTTGCAAAGGTTCCACAATAATCCGTTCTTCTTGTTTTCATTTAATGAATTATGTTGTCTGCCATTATACTAGTTAATTAGACCAAGTCGTCTTGTAGGATTGCAGTTTATAAGCGTCCATGTGATTTAAATTTACCTTTAAAAGTCCTTGTTCTTTGATAATTGACAAAACTGATACTTTTGTCAGCATTTTACACTGTCAGTTATTAGTATAATATTGCAATTGAAAGGATGTGGAATTTTTGTTTACTAAAGCAGATAAAGGTGAAAGACATAACATGTGGAAAGCAACCTATTTTTGTAATTGTCATATTCAAGCATAGATATTCTCTTAAAACAGCAAAACCAATGGGTTTTGGGAGAAATTAAAACTAGCTAGTGCTTAGATTCAACACCTTCAATTGAATGATTCTGGTACGTGTAGGAGAGATGATGATTGGTTTGCGACTTTAGGAAGATCTTGCATTCATATGACCTGGAGCGACCGGGGTGCCATATCTCTAGAGGTATCTGCCGCATGCATCATTGCTAATTTTTTCATCAAAGTTTATATTGAGGGGTTTATTTTCTTTTAATTTGGAGATAAACAGAAGTTTTTCTAGTTCTATGTGCTCAATTTGCATTGTTCTGTTCTGAAATGTCATACTTTTTTGTGCACTTATTGTATAGAATGCTTAACAATTAAAGGAAAAAAGGGAGATTTAAATTTGCTTAATTGAAGTATCCCTTTTTTTTTAAAAACAGTTTTCTTAATGTTACCAGGGCCTAGGCCTACAAGTTGTGGAAAGGGTTGAACAGGCTGAGTTTGTACTGGCTCATGGTACAGAAGCCCTGGGGCAATCTTCTGGTGCCACTTGCCCCATGAGTCTTGAACATCTTGAACAAATATTGGAACGCTGTGCAGCTAAAAGAATTCCAATGGTGGTAGCCAATCCTGACTTTGTGACTGTTGAAGCTAGAGAGCTGCGAGTCATGCCTGGTAAATGGTTTTTGCCATATTATCTTGAGCAATGCTTCTTATTCTAATGTATTTGGCCAAAGTTTATGAAATAGCTTTTAACAAGCCTACATATGCGTGCTTCATTTGGTAATTGAAGATGAAAATAGAACAATTTGTGAGAATCAAAGTCATTGAAGTTGGCTGTACTTTGATTGGGATATTGTTACTGGTAATCAAGCTACACCATGTTACTCTTCAGCCTTGATCAATTTCTTGCTGCTTTTCCTGGATCATTACTTTCTATGTTATTGGCAAGGTTGATATTTATTCTTTTATGACTATTCAGCAAGGTATATTATTTTTATTTCCATTTTCATTTCCGACTCTGCTGCTATTGCTTTGATGTAAGTTCTGTCAATTGTGTCAGGTACATTGGCTGCCAAGTACGAGAAACTTGGGGGTGAAGTGAAATGGATGGGGAAGCCTGGTGAGGTACTGTAATCTAATTTGCCATTTTCACTCTTGTCTCTCTCTCTTACTTTTCTGTGCACGTATACAAAACAGCCTTTCAGAAGGATGTATATGCTCTGGAGTGGACCACCACTAGTTTCTCTTTTGATATTTTACATGGCTTTATAGATACATAACGATCTTCCACACGTGTATTTGAACCCAGCAGTCTATATATGGCAGATTTGAATCTTTTCAAGATTAACACACTTGATATCTAGGTATTCTTTACTATTTTGTTAAGTGCAAGCTCTTGTTACCTTGCAGATGATTTACAAATCAGCCATGGCCATGACTGGTATTGATGCCTTTGACACTATTGCTGTGGGTGACTCACTTTTCCATGACATCAAAGGTGCAAATGTTGCTGGAATCCAGTCAGCATTTATAACCGGTGGGATTCACGCAACAGAGCTTGGAGTTGGCAGTTTCGGCGACAGGGCAGACTTATGTGCTGTAAAATCCCTCGCATCAAAGTATGATGCAATTCCATCGTATGTGTTACCAACATTTACATGGTAGAGATTCTTTTTGGTAAGCACATTCTTGGGATCTCTCATTTACTCGGCTCATGATAAACCAGCTATTGCTGAAGATGAATATTTTAATGCTTTTGGAAGTGATTGGCAAATATCAAAGATGATGTAAATCAACCTGGATCTATTCTCATGCCTTACCCTTCTGTCTTTTGTGTATAAGCTGTGGTGATTTCGAGATTGAGTTTCCATTTTCTGGTATCAATAGCAAATCCATGGTCTCCTACCTTCAAGGGCACCTATACCTGGGTGAATATTTTCATTAATTAGGAGGGCAAGTTTTGGCTACGGATCAACCTTGACCTGTTGATTATCAGGAAGAACATGAACTGGCTTTCTCTTTCGTCTTGAATTTGAATGGTGCACAGATAACAAAGGTTGTCTTATAGATTTTCTATTTAAGTTTCGTTTAGTAAGAACCTAACCATGCATACCAGTTTTAACTTGCTTGCTATAACGAGGAATGCCAACTGGAAGATCTTAGGGATTACTTAGTCCAACTGTGAGATCCTAGTAAAATAGAGGACTTTTCTTTTTCACCGTATTCTGGTTAATTTAACTTTGGTATATTTGTAAATGCGTTGATGGAATTTGGTTGAAATTTTAGTCATAATATTAAAAATTAAATTCAACTTTTGAAATTAGTTCGACTCACAATTCATTCAATTTTAAAATTTTCATTAGAAAATGATAAATTTTAGAAGTAATATACTTTTTTTTGGTGCAATCAGGGTATCTCTACCTGACGCAAAGACTAATCCCTTCGCCACGGGAGCTCGCACTAAGCAGTAAATGGCTAATTATGAAATACATTCCATTCTCATGAGCGGGCGATCGAACCCCCCACCACATGGTTAAGGAACGAGGTAAGCTACTATCACGTCACACCTCATGGTAAAAAGTAATATATATTACGTTATAAACTAAAAATATCAAATTAATTTGTTATATCTGTAATAAGTAGAAAAATGTAATATAAAGATATTGTGAGTTGCTTATAAATTCTTAGCTAAAAGTGCATTATGGACTTTAATGTTTACAATAAAGGATAGAATAGACTATAACGTTTTAAAACATTCAAATTAAACCTCAATGTTTTTAAAACATTCAAAATATACCTTAAATGATAGAAAATTTAATGGAGCTAATTCCCCATTAGCAACGTGACATTATTTTTTATTTTAACAAAAGGTGATCTCACTATCGTGTGACAATTAAGACTTACTGTTTGAAATGTACAATAGTAGTTCATTGTTACGTGACAGTGAGATCACTTTTGAATTAATTTTTTTAAAAGCTAATTATCTGATAATAAGACCTACTTTCTATTAAAATAAAAATATTTTCATGTCAACGTCAACATGACATTTAATTGACGGAGAGTTAACTTTATCAAACTTTCTCTCCATTTAGGATCTATTCTGAACGTTTTAAAAATGTTAAAGTTCAATTTGAATGCTTCAAAACATTAAGGTTCAAGTTGTATTTTACTAAACGCTCAGATTCAAAATATACTTGTGACCCATATTTCTTAAATTAGTTGATTCTTAGGTTTGATTGTTCCTATAGTTCTACAACCTTTGCTCATTTCTCATCAAGTTTGGACTGACATTACTATGGATTCCATAGACGGTGTTCTAAAATCTGATGAATATTTAGTGATCATGACTGCAGTGGATCGTCTTTGTAAGTACACCCATCTTATTCCATTGAATCATCCTTACAATGCTCCTATAAGTAGCTCAATTGTTTATATAACTTACGTATACAAACTCTGATATGCATGTCACTATTGTTAGTGATAAAGATCCTATCACTAACTTAAGGATTCCCTTTAGTAATATTGTCAAGTTACCATCCATAAACAGATGGCCAGATTGAAGTTCTCAATCGTATTGCTCGGCTTAATGAATTAATGTAACTGAGCAATGACGATGTTAGGATGTTATAAGTTGAACCCAATAAGCAGCTTGTACTTACTTTTGGAATGAATAACAGATTCTTGACCTTCTTTCTATCCTCCCCGTCTTCTTAGGTGAACTTTTATTTCTAAATTTCCCAAATCATAAACCCTAATTGTTTTGATCTTTACACGCAACAAGGTAATCACCTTATAACAGCATCTGGGGTTTTCTCTTTACCCAACAATCACAAAATAACCAATGATCCTGAATGGATGATGCAACAGGTTAGTTAAGTTAGGAACCACAAGTCTGCAAGTCATGAAAAATGTCTTCCGGAATAAATGTAATCCTAACCTAGGATATGAGGTCTAGGTACTGAAACTTGATGTAGAACCTAAGCTGAACTGGGTAACAAGTGTTGGGGCAAATTACATCAAAGTATAATAGGAGAATGATTTAACGAGATTTGATGGCTTTACAATCAATAAACATATCCAACTGAACTGAGACGATTTGATTTTTGCAGCCATCTCCTCAGCACATGGCGTGTCAAGGGCATTTTCTTTGTACATAAGAAGCTCCATGCTCGTCATATCTGCCATGCGGATATTTTCAGAGTTATATCTTGCTTTCTCATGTTTTAACCAATCCTATTTAAAAGATTTTTCACTTTTTACTTATAGGGGTTAGCAAAACAGCTCATGCTATAAAGACATTCCCGAATCCAACTTACTCAGTTCTGGAGAACCACATCTGTTGAAAGGAACCAAGAGATGCCAATATGCTCCCTCCTATCCAAACACTTCCATAATTACAGAACAAATATGTTAGGCGATGATATGAAACAGTAAAGAAAACAGTAGGCACATTTCTAGATACAGGTATTAGCTTGGTGTTTGTACTAACATTCACACATGCAATGCATCTAGCTGTATTTCGAGTTGATTTTAACTATATTGACGCACTTTAGTTAAGACATTTAGAGGTAGTTACAGTAAAGAATGCAATAAAAAGCATGATCAGTAAACAGTATGTGTCAGATGCAGAAGCTCAGACAACTGTCTTTTTACCTTAAGAGATTCAGGTCCTAGTTCACCAAAATTTCTAACAATTAATATCATCTACAACAAAGCCATGCTCCAAACTTTCGATAAAAGTGGACAGCATATAACTATGGTTTTTGCTCAAATGTGGCGTTAAACTGTTGTTGAGAAAACAAATCATACCAAGTGATGAGTTTCTAGAATGAGAGCAAGGAGAGGGGGAGAAAGAAGACAAAAACCTGAATCTCCTTTCAATTGCATTTCCACTGGCCAGCACTTTGACTCTAGCAGCTTGAGGTGATTCCTTCAAATGGTTGAATCACCATGTATTATAACGCAAGTGAAGAGACTTCCATATCATTGCACAAGCACATTTGCTAAGCAGACATATTTTTGTACTTATATGGATGCAACAAAATAGTAAGCACATGTTTCCTTACACATGAGAAGTATTTCATTTTTGAGTCATATATGTACCTAGCTAGTGGCATTAAAAGTTAGTTAAAGGTCGGGATGCTACACATAGGAGACAAGACAGACAGTATCAATAATGTGCAAGCTTCCTTCAGGAGCTAATAAAACCATCAATACTGACAACCATATAGCGTGGAATTGGTCAAGATGCAAACATAGCAGCATATTGATCATGTAACGATAATATTTATAGACAACAAAAGGAGGAGGAATAAAAGTATTGTACTTCAAACAAATCTTTCTCTAGCCGCTCCTTCAACTGTTGCATTGATGCTGTACCACCAGCAAGCTGTAACAAAGATGAGAAGAAAAGGATCAAATCATTGCAGAAGCCAAACCCAGTAATTTAGCAATCATGATTGTGTAAACCATAAGCACCCCACAAAGCACCATCTGAACACAAACAGAATATCCGAATGCTTGAAACAATTAAGGCAAGAGATCCAGGCATCCCAAGAACTCCCGGTATTTATGATTTGCCAAGGTGCTTATGTAGATCCTTTCTTTCCAGATTGTAGATAGTAACAGGATTATCTTTCACCATACACTTACTGCATGGAATTTTAAAAGGGAAGTCTTTTTGTCATCTTTGGCTGAAAGGCAACTATTACGTAAAAAATAAATACCACTTATTTTAATCTGAAAAATTAATTGAGACATTTAATCAACAATAGTGATATGTCGTACTTCAGATAAAAAGAGGGGGGTGTTGAAGGGAAGAGGGGCAAAATGTTGAGAAGTTTGCATAAATAGTTGTCCACCATGTAAGAATTCAGAAATTAAAGGGAAGGAAAAACGGAAACCACAATGAGTTACCAGTATACTGCTAAACAGTTCTCTCCGAATGTCCACATCACACTTGTTAATGCTTTCCAAAACCTGCGAAAGGAATAAAAAGATAGTAAATGGAAGTTGGAGAGGAGAAACCCAATTACTTTTATGTCCAAGAAAGGAACAAATTATACAGATAAATTTTTACCATTTGTGGCAAACCACGGATGTAAGAAGTGATCTCCGCAAAATTCTCCATTCCGGGAATTGTCTGACATACAGATTCAGAAGAAGCATAGCCAAAAGATGCTTAAAGAAAACTTCCCAACATAAACATTTCAAAAATTCAGTGAATAAATGTGAATTCACAATTAGCAGATCATTTAAAAGTATTTTAGATTCAGTGAGTAAACTCAAACAAAGGTAGCACTAAACATCAGGGATTGATGATTCATAGTAACATTCAAAGCTTCTTTGCAATTACATGAGCATGTTACAACTTAAAACCCGTGGAGCTTCCAAGTTAGGAAACAGATAACCATAAAAACCTCTGAATTCATGTACAAGCATATTCAGAAATATTCCCCATCACTCAATAACAGAAGAGATTATGCATACTTCAGCTAACTTCTTAGGGTTCGATTCTTGATTGACCATCCGCAGAAAAGCTTATGAGTTAGTCAAAAACAATTCTGGATTACATGTCAGATTTTCTAATAAATGTAGGTTAAAATAAGTAAGCCACAAACCTGAACCAGAGATGGGTTGAATAAAACATCTGGAATCTTGAATTTATCAGCTCCTATTTCGATAGTCCTGATTAGCATTTGGATATGCAAATGAGAATTCAAATGACAAACAGAAGCAATGCAGTTGAAAAGCTAACCATAATATATCAAACTGAGGTACATCGAATTGTAAGGAGCTTACTGCCCATCAGGAAGCTCATATGAAGTCATTGGAATATTTGAGTACGCCGCTTCTGTAATTTTGTAGTTGAGATACAGAGATGTGTTATAAAAGAGAAGAAACATTGTGTACTTGAAGCATCAAAGTGTAAAGAACATTTCAAAGGTTTTATGCGCAGCATCCATGGCACAATCAACACAATGAACCAAGAGCACATAATTGTTATATTCAGCAAAGCAGAAGAGTGATTCATCATAATTTGCCAAGGGTATCAATTACCCCCTTTGCATACAAATTTGCTGAAATTCAAATCACAGTTTTAAGAAAGCCAAGCTATCTTGCTTAGAAATTTTGTTTTCCCCCAGAGGGGAAATAATAAATCCGCTTTGAACTATGCTCCTAAAACCTCATAATTCCATTTATCATATAATGCTGATAGAGACCAATCGGCCAAGTAAATTGGGAACAGGCTTAAATCACGTGATATAAAAATAGTTATCAAAATTACTAGAAGTCAATCATCTCACTCTCTCACGTATTAGAAAATGGTAAACAATCTGTCTCATACTATTTACTTAAATTTGTCATTGGGCGTAAGCCTGCATTCAAAAAGCTGTAGGACATCAAATCATTTCAGGCAAGTAAAGATGGCATTAAACTTCACACTTTTCTCCCAGCATGACATATTGAGAAGGACCATAATTTTGGTAAATACGAAATTTCGGTTTACACCTGACAAAATGATAAAACCAGAAAAAAAAAATCCAAAACATTGGCCCCCATAACACAGTAAAAGCTGCAGAAGCACTAGCAAAACTATAATGCCACAATGGGAAAATAAAATCTTCAAATGTTAAAAGGCAGTTACAGGTCTCCGTGATATGACCTTAAACTACAGCATTGTCATGACTCTGGACAGAATTGCTGAAAATACTTGCCATAATCAGCACTGACACTGTTTCAAGAATTATAGAAACCAATTGAAATGACTGCATTATCAGGTTATTTAACACCATAATACTATTTAGTCCCTTTGGTTTGACTTTTCCCAGTACAGTCCAACTATTAAGAACATAGTTATAAAGGCCCCCACATTATGAAAGAAAAGGAAAAATACCATCATATGGTGTATCAGGGGCTCGACACACGCATTCCTTGATATCACTTGCTATTACCCTCTACATTGAAAAAGATCAGGATCCAGATAAGTTCAGACGTCAGCACATATGTACAACATTTCATCTCTACAAAGAGGAACATTAAGCTAAGTAGAATGCCTGTGAGAAGAGCTTGTAGCTTTCAGTTGTATTTGGAAAATCCAGATCCACTATCTGTGAGGTTAAGAAAATGAATTTGGAATGTCAAGATGAGATGTACAGAGAATAACTTCACATAAGAATTGTCTTTAAATGAAAACAAAAATATGTCCAGAAAGAGAAACAATAGGACTACTTCCATCAAAGAAGCAAAAAGTAGAAAAGCATATTTGGAAAATCAGGATCCACAATTTTGAGGTTCAGGAAATGAATATGAAAACTTCAAAGCAAGATGTGCTATACAATCTCCTAAATAACCTCACATGGGCAAATGGAATGATGTTAAACATAGTAAGCATATTTAGAGAAAGATTTCGAGATTCACTCAAGAAAAGAATGGAAGAAACAGATTTTATCAGCGGCTTTTCCTTTGCTGGTGATCTCCATGCCAAATGGCAGAGCATCTTCAGTAATTAGAGAATCTATGGTGATTATTATTTGCTGAAAATTCATATTCTGATCTTGATTCCTCGAATTCAACAGATACTACTGCTGAGAAAGTGCTTTTATGTGTGGTGGGACTGTTGGCAGCTCTTATTAAAAGATCAATTAGAACCTTTGAACCTATTTGCAAACGGTGCTCAGGTATTTCAAGACATGAAAGAGTTTGATAAGGGGAGAAGATAAGACAGTAGAAGATGAAGAAAAGTGCAAGGAAGTGGATGCTTTGGCACACCATAAAGTGACACTACTGAACAACAAATAGAAACACTTAAACAGCAAGCTGAAAAAAACTGAACAATAAATCAGAACACAAGAATAGCAGGCTGAAGCAACAGGACAACAGGCTAAAATAACAGCACGGGGAGCCGAAAAGATTAACCAGCAACTACTAAGGGTTATGGAACTTCTTGGCTCAAAACTTGATGATATTCTTGGTGTTGGGGAAACAACTAACCAAGTTGATGCAGATACTGTTGTAGTGGGTGACGAAGGTGAAGTAGATTTAAATGAAGATGCAAAATTAACATAGTATACGAATAAAGGAGAAGCTGTGAGTGCCTTTGCAAAGTCAAAATTCAACAATGATGGCAAGTTAATGCTTCTGACTACAACAAGCAACAATACTTCTGTTCTTGATGACTATGTTGTAGAGAAGCCATGTGTTTGTTATGGAAACATCTAAAAATACAACTGTCAAAGCAAATTTTACCATAAATGGCCAATATGTGAAGCTATGCTCAGAAGATGGTACACTGCATGTTTGGAATATCACCACAAGTAACGAGGTGGCATGTTGGAAAAACTACATAGGAATTACATTCTCTTTGAAACAAGGGCAGTAGTAGGGGTAAAAAAAAAGGAAGACATGCTTGACATCATTTAGTTGTCGAGATTGATTCTCATCAAGTTAGAGAGAATGATGCAAAATAAAGACAAAAGTTATTACTTAGTTTTCCTTATAAAAAAGGAAAAATATTTCTACTTTATTTTGGCTTTATTAGTTTTGGGTCAAGTTTATTAAGGAATAACGAGAATCTTTACTAAATAGGATCCTATTCATATTTTAAAGTTTCGTAGGTTTTCTTATTCCACTAGAATTAGGTTCCGAGAATACCTTTTTATTATATGTAATCAACCTTTCAAAGAAAAAACACAAGCATGAATTTTCTCTACAAACTTAGGATTTCCAAGTAGAAGAAATGTTGTTTTATTCTAAGAGTAATTCTTAGTTTCACATCCTAAAGGCGGTTCCTAGAACTACTCATTATTGAGTTCTCTCCTAAAATCCCAGCAATTGTAACTAAAAATTTCCAGCATCCTTAATCTGAATCTTTAACAGCCTGTACTTAAATTGCAAGAACTTATTCAGATCTCAAACTAAAAATTCTAGCCAGCTCAGCAAATTTCAGCAGCCCAAAATTCCTAATTTTTTGTAAGTTCTAGCTACTAATTTGGTATCTCTTCCGTTCGTCCTACATCCCACAGGGAGAAAAATGTGAAGGAAAAAAAAGTAGTGGACGTGAATCACCAGAACAGAAGCAATACTTGCTCCTCTGGGAATGCAGATTAATATTGACCAAAATCATCTTGTCAAATTTTAGGAATACTCTGTTGGAAATGACGTACTAATGCTCAAATTTGTCCATCTTTCCTACAAATGCTATCAAGTTATCTACCACGAGGATATAATGACTTGTAAAAGTTCACAATTTCTTCCAAATAAAATGACAAAAGAAAAGGGGATGATAATCATATCTGGCTTAACACAAGTAGAAATATATATGTTTTGAGCATACCTGAAAATCTCCTGGGCGTATTTCTTTTCTCTTGAAAGAGTACCTGGGTTTTATCTAAAATAAAAAGTATAAGATCATCTTCCAAAGAAAATCATATCCCATTTAACTAGTCTCTAGGTATATATGCCCATCAATGGTCACTCACCTTTATACCTTTGCTCTCTAAACTTTTCATCAGGCAATCAGTAAGAAATTCTCCTCCAACAGGAGTACTAGTCACTGCCTACAAAAGAAAATTAGTGAGAGGAAAAACTGCCAATTTTGACACTGACCAATAAGTCCATGTATCCCAAAGTTCAAATAATATAAAACAGGAATTTACATATTTCTTGATCGGATGAAGAAAGGTACCTTTTGAAGGACATAACCATCGTGTACAGGGGCAATTGTTGTTGATCCTCCACCACTGGCAATAACATTACAAACTTAAGAGTGTATAAATAAAGATTAATGGTTTTAAAAGTTTTAAGGGTTTTACATTGTCTACAAAGCAATAAACTCTAGAAACAATGGTGGTAAACATCCTACCAATCAACAACTAGTGAGGTAGCGCGTCCGGAAGCAAAAGATGTGAGAACCTGGGATTTTAAATGTGTTAGTGACAGCAAACCATTATCAAAAGTTGTTAGGATAGGACATGAAAAATAAGTATGTCATCAGTTATATAATCAGTATAATCATCAGTTATATAATCAGTATAATACAAGTTGGAGATATAGATAAAGGATGGACTAGGGAAATACAGCATTTTTGGCCAGGAATAAGGCAGGAACATTGTACTTTTCAAACATAATCTCGGCTGTCCTGTCATATATGTGACAATCACCATCATTAGCAAATAACAGAGCAGAATGATAAAACTGTTTAATCCTTCCTTCACACCTCTATCATAACCATAATGAATGACAGATCCTACAAATACTGCTAAGTGGAATTAATAATGAAAGAAGGAATATAAAGTGTTGGATGTGGCAACAAAATCACCTTTCTCTCTGTTGCTGAATGTTGGTTGAGGGTTCTGCAAGTAGCATTGGATGCTCCTTAGGATCAACTAGTAGACATGTCCTAACGTACATAACAACAAATTGATCACCAAGAAACACATAATAACTCGAGAAGAAATAAAATTAACATAAACTGAATACCAAGTCTTAGCTCTTCTCTTCACAATTACCTGAGAGCATGGTCCCATATACTATCAGCAATATCCCAGTCAACAATAACTCCATCCTTTAAAGGAGACAGTACCTAATGAAAAAGTAGACCAAACAACAAAACCACAAAACTGTAATGTCTCACATTGAGATGAAGTTAAGGAAAAAAAAAAACTACAAAAAATTTAGAAATAGCGAACCTCCATATGATCGCGGCGAAATCCTAAGGACTGTGATCCCACAAATAGTTTGCGGTTTAGCTTAGGCTTGTCAGAATCCTTGGCATCGTTCTTAGCATCCTTCTCGTTATTGGCAGGCTCATCAACTTCCATTGTATCGATTGACCCCACAACCTTTATTAAAAAAGTTTAAGAGGGAAATTACAACACGAATGAAAGTTCAAAAATTGACACTTAAAACATAGAAAGAAACAGAAACATTAAGACACAGAGAGGGAGACTGACCGAAGGGAAAACTGCCTTAGGAGAATCCTCGCCGGCATAACCGGCCTTGCAAGTGTGAGAACCCAGGTCAATTACTATAGCTGATACTTCGTCTGTTGTTCACAGAAACACACGCAAGAATTGAATTTTTTAGGATTAAGAATTGAATTTGTACAAAAGGCATTGTGGAGATTTGTTCACTTACCACCTCCATACATTGTTGATAGCGAGTGAGATCGAAATGAGCGTATTAGGGTTTTAGGAGTGACCTCGGACAGGTTATGGGTTTAGCTAAATTTTAGATTTTGATCTGGTGGAAACAATTTGGATGACGAGAATGGTGTACGGTAAAGGGGTCTCAGGCTACTATGATAGGCTGCTAAAGACAGCAATCTCTGCGTTGAACTAAGCTACGGTCCGCTGCTGACGTCTCCTGTAAACGTTCAAGAGCCACCGAAAGTGAAATTGCATAACTTATCTATTTAATGTGTTCTGTTTTAATTTTATTTGTCTTGTTGTGGTTATAATGCTTTGCCCAACATGAACAAGCATAAGATTAATAAGATTGTGGTTTTTTATAGGTAATATTTGAACTCTCTTATGCTCTAGCAAATCATCATTATTATCATCACCTAGTCTGAAATTTCGTAATGAAGTAGGGTTTGAGGAGATTCGATAATACGCAACCTTACCCCTACATAATAGAGAAGTTGTTTCCGGTAAACCCACATGCAAATGAGACAATATAAAGATAATGCAGGGTACAAAAACAATGTACCCTTTACTATAAAATCCTTTAGTATAAATTTTATGAAAATCATGATCCATACCGGTCCATTTTAATGTCTACTTTTACAACCATGCTCTATTAGCGGAATAAAAAAAAAGTAAAATAGAAATCATCTTTCAAAGAAAAGATCGAGTGATCGATAGCTGCGTTATTGAAAATTCATAGATTTATTTGATATTATTAGTCATTCCAAGCTTTACCAAGTTATGTAAATAATTCCAAGCTTTACCAAGTTATCTCTTATGGATTGCTCTTCTTTTAATTGCTTACACTTTGTAATTGTCTAGATCTTATACTTAGATTTCCCTTAAATCCCAGGCCTATTGGATGGAATGTTAACTTGAATGTCCTTGGATAGTATCTCTAAATTTCCTTTTAATAATGTGTATGGAGTTACTAGGCTCACTTACCATAGTACTTAATGTTTGACTATCCATTTATGAAACTTAGACATTAAATCTAAGACAAATGCATTGTAAATTTAATTATATTAATAATAGGAAGTAAATTGTTTCTATAATTTACTTCTGACGAACCATTATATGATGTTATTGAACCTCCTCTATCACCCAATTGTTCCTCTTGTAATAATACAATGAGTATTGTTAGGATATATATTTTGACATTATTTATTAATTGAACATATAAGATATTAGTTAGATATTGACTTCGATTCAAAAGAAGGTATTTAGATAATGGTTCAATTATGATAAAATTTTATTTTAAGCGGGACTCTTAACATTTGGAGGATTGTGCACATCTCCTATCTACTATTGATGTCTAATTTTAACGTAAGTAAGCAGTGATAGAATGGAAGTTAATTTGTAATATAAGTAAGTGATAACACATGAGTGGTGTGTGTGTGGCACTCGGAGGGACATGCGGGCATTAAAGTGACGTTGGGTGTGGAGCTTTTGAAGAAGGTTTTTGTGCGGCAGTGTTTTTGGAGTATTGGTGCACGTCTATATATGTACATTGAATATTTATGTTGAATATAATATTCTCTCTTGAAAAGCAAAAGACCTAGACCTATTGGCATTATTCGTTTCACGCATATTCAAAGAAGCATTAAATGCCTTATTGATTACATGACTATCATGTGAACATAGAGAAGCAGCTTATGTGTGTTGGGTGTTCTGGTCTTTATATGCCATGGGTTTTATAAAAGGAGGTGTGGGTGTTAACTGGCTTAAGGTTTTGGAGAGACAAGTTGCATTGAAGGAAATCTCGTATGGGAGTGGGTTTTTATTTTTTATTTTTTTAGATCTTCTTAAAGATAATGTTGCTGGAATTTTTTCAATGGTATGGCAGAGGTAGATTCGGTATGGGTAGTATCAATGACAGCTGTAGCTTAATTTTGAAATGTGCATGAATTAGCCTATTTTTGTGTGAACAACTTTTTGATCTATTTCAAAGGAGTTGAACCTACAGGGAAATTGTCTTCTTTTTCTCAAGTTTATTATTATTTTGTCCTTATTATTTTAATCACTTGAGTTGTTCGTTTAATTATCTTTATTATCAAATACTGTTGAGGTTAGTACGAGGCGGTCGTGCTATTGGGTTGATTAAGAAAATTCTCTGTTGAGGTTAGCATGAGTCGGTCGTGTTATTGGGTGTAAAATTCTTTCACGGGAAGTGAGGTTGAGAGATAGCATCAAGGGTTGAGTGGTGTCGGCTCAATAAAGCCTTAGGTAAATCTATTGTACTTTCGTGAAAGTGATTAAGCTGGATGAGGCCCCGCGGACGTAAGTAAGGTGTGCCAAACTGCGTTACCAAATTTCAGGTGATTTTACTATTTGGGTTTTGCTTGATTTTATTTTGTTAGTACCAAATAAGTTTGCGGAAAGTTTACGAAATAATTAACCCCCTTTTAGTTTTTCAAGTATCATACAAGTTTTTTTAAAAATAAAATTTAGAAATACCTTTGAATATGTTCAAAGTTATCAGTTAAACAAATATGTGATAATTGCAATGCAATTAAAGGGCTGTTTAGCTCCATTTATGTTTTTCTACTGTGGTTTTTAATTTTTGAGTTTTTAGTTTCCG
>JAOTAZ010000009.1:4755451-4769662 GCA_025629785.1 Erythroxylum oxycarpum | reverse complement strand
TGTCTCTAAGAATCTCAAAATTTCATGAAGTTAAGAATTGGGTGCAGTACGTTGGTGTATAAATGGAAAATTCATCTTCGGACTTTAGGGGTAAATTTGAGATTGATATAAATAGATTTTAGCAAAGCTGCCTTCTGGAAAGTTGTAGATCTTTCTTTTGTCTTTCTAACAGTATATATTATGGAATTTTGACATCGGAGTTGAAAGTTATGATCTTTATAAGTGAAGATGTTCTGAAGAGTGCAAAAGTAAGACGAAGCAAAGTGAGACGAAGTAGAAGTAAGACGATGCAAATGAAAGAAGGAAGAAAACATCGTCTTAGTTACTGTTCATCCTATCGTCTTAGTTACTGTTAATCTAAGACGAAGTATCGTCTTAGTTACTATTCATCTAAGACGAAGTTACTATTTATCCCATCGTCTTAGTTACTGTTCATCTAAGACGATATTACTGTTCATCCACATCGTCTCAGTTACGGTTCATCTTCTATATTCAACTCCATTTTTTATCCTTCAGAAGATAGAATTTGTCTTTAAGGTCTTCATGAAAGTTGTAGCTGTTGAAGTCCTCTTTCGAACCATCCAAAGAACACCTCAATCAGAAATTTCTACAGAAAGTTATGGTTGTTTCCCTGAAATAGGTTCATTTTGATTGAGGTCATAAACATGTTTAATTCTTTTGGCCATAACTTCTTCACTAGACACCCAAATGATCTGATTCTTGAACCATTGGATTCGTAAGACATTGCTCTACATCTCTACCAAAAATGAAGTTATTTGAAATGAAGTAAGAAAAATTGAGTAAAAAGAGTGGAACGGGTACAGTGAGTGTGTTTTTGAATAATATGAACTGGTGTTATCCCACTGAACATACTTCAGTATTTTAATGTTTTCTGAAGCACTACTGATCCAAGTGAGATGATTTATGATTTGTGGTAAACTAGATACATGGAGCTACAAATGGTATGAAGAAATTAGAATCTAATTCAGTCTCTAAGATGTTTAAAGTCCAGATGAAAATTATGCATAGTATAATGTTTTGGACAAGAGCAGTCCAAAACTGTTTGAAGTATATCTTTTGAATCACTGAACCAAATCGAATGATTTTGGAGGCATTAGAAACTTAAGATAATGGGGGATATTTTTCTGGAAGAAAGTGTTATGTTAGAATGTTCAAGGGTACAGTTGGTAAAACACTTAAGTATAAAAGACATAAGGCATAAATGGAAGGGCATATGAGACAATTGTTAATCATTAAGGGCATAATTGGAAGAAAAAGGGTTGTTTTGCTTATAAATAAAGGAGAAAACGTAAATGAGAAGATTCCAGGGAAGCAAAATGTGTGGATGAGAAAAGAGATAAGAGAGAGAAACATGAAAAAAAAAGGATGAAAGAGAGAAAGATGAGAAAATAAGCTAGGGATTTAGTTCTTCTCCATCTTCAAGAAAGATTTTGAAGTTGATCAAGAAGAGAAAAAGGAAGAGGAATGAAAGAGCTTTAATTTGAGCTAAAAATCTCTTCACTTGATGAAGAATCAAGAAAACTAAGGGATTCCTACCCAAGAACAAGGGGAAAGACAATCTTGACTTGGAGTTTTGCAAGCAAATTAGGTCAAGTGTCCGCATTCAAGCATTCCAGAATTTGGAAGCAAATGCTAATCCGGAGCATACTGTGAGTAGACCGAGATGGTCTCACTTTATTGTTTGTTATTTGAAATTCTATATTATACGACTATTGAATGATTATGTTGATGTGATTGTGTATGTTGGTTTCCAGATAGGAGGTTCGATGATTATGATAATTGATTTGGATATTGAAGTGCTACTAGAACTACGTGTACTTAATGTGATGATCAATGTGTTCCGAATGGGAATTTGCATATGAATGATAATGTGATACATGACTTGGTTGTTAAATGCCAGACTTAGTTTTGAAGGAAAGTATGATCATGCATGTAAATAAAAAAGTGATACTCAATGTTATTGTTGAATGCCGGACTATGGTCCGATGATATGAGAATGTAAGTGAATGACAATTTACATTTGTAATTAAGGCATTCCATACCATGAATGCATGAAACATAATGGCAATTGTGACCAGAGTAGCCACCGATCAGAGCTTTAAGCTCAACGTGTGAAAAAGAGCCTCGAGCTTAAAATTGATTCAGAGCCTCAGGCTCAATGTTTAATGAGCCCTATATGGGACAGTTATCAATGAGCCCGGTATTTATGGATACGGGACAGTTCAGGCACTCGGTCACAACAAAGTAATGGAAAGTGAGTCTCATGTGCATTGCATATGCATAATATGAATGATTAAGTGTATTGAATGTGAAATAATGCGAATATGTGAAATAATGTGAAAGGTGAAATAAAGTGAGATGTGTTAATTATGTGCTATGTGATCGAGTGAGCCATCGATGATGGTCATTCACTGAGTTCGTAAAACTCACCCAAAATTTGTAAATATTTTTCAGGATTATAAGAATACCCCGTTAGGTCAACGAGAGTATACCTACTGCTTTCAAGTGAAGGATAAAGGTCGGGATCAGTTCACGTCTGCATTGCATTTCTCTATTTTGTATTGAATTGTATATTTCACAATTTTTTGTATAAATTTGTATTCTGAATGATTCGAGTGTTTTGTATTTGTGAAAGGGCCCGAATGGCTATTGAAAATTATGTTAACTAAAAATGTTTATGAATGGTTGTGGGCCCAATTTGAGTATCGATTTCTGTATATTGTGTTGTGATTTCAAAAAAAAGTATATCGATTTTTGACTGATTGAGTGCTTTAGCACGCCACTCTCACGGGGCACGAACTCGAATATCACCCACAATGTCAGGTTCGGGTCATCGCGGGAGTGGGGTGCTATATTTATGTGGTATCAGAGCCCAAAAGTACTATCTTATATGGGCATTCTGAAATATGTATTAAGTTATATGCATATGCATAGTAGTCATGTCATAGCAGACTGCAACAACTGATCCCCAGTATAAGTCACATGCATGAGCATTTCCTTAAAAATTTGTGTGGTTAGAAGCATTACAAAAATTGATGATATGACAAAATGTGAGAAGATAAAGGTTTATGGACATTTCAGAAATGAGAAATAATATCTGGTTTTATATGACAAATAACGATTCACCATAATGGGGATATGTACCTTAAAGGTGACATAGGTGTGAATAGGCATACTGTTATAGATTGATTGAGGAAAATGAGAATATGAGTAGAAATGAGGAGACTAAAGTGTACAGGCAGAATGAAATGAAATCATAAAATGGTTATGATCATAAAAGGATGAATTTGGAACCGAAATGGTTATGTGAGTATTGTGATAAGAGATGTAATTCAGTATAAGAGGGTATTAGAGAAAATTGAGACTGAAAATTCATAATGATTATGCATCGGAAATTCTGGATTGGTTGAGGATATATATATATATGGGAAGTCTTGTGGAAAAACAAAACCGTGAGGGTGCTTGGCACGAAGGCCTTGGCCCAAAGCGGACAATATCTGAAAGCGGGTGGTTTAAGCTGTTACAAAAATTCCTCGTGAATTCCTACAAGACTTTCACAAAAGCATTACTGTTACATTTGTCCAGATTTTTCAACATCCAACATCTCACACCTAACACATCTTTCTCTTATCCAATCCTTCTTATAGCACAATATCAAATTACTCTATGTTTTCCTTACTCAAAACTCATTTTAATTCATCTAAAAAACACCCAAAAAACTCATGTATATTAACAATGAAAACACATCAACGTATATCACCAAAACAAAGCATACACCTTTCATTTCTCCAACAAAATTTTCTGCACTATTTCCATACACATTTTCATCGATCTTTCTAGCTCAACATCATCTCTATAACAATATATGAATAATTATCCATCAAACATATACAAGAGTAAAACATTTACTTCAACTATTCATCACTCATGTTCATCATACATAAAACACCACTTTAAGCCATTTAACCTCTAACTATTATCATATAGGCTTCATTAAACACTACCTATGAAGATTTATAAGCCATTTACTTGATTTAGCTTCAATTCTTCAAAAACAACACATAGCCCTATCTCCTAAGCATCACACGATCTTCATCTTCTAAAGGTGGTAGGGTTAGGTTCTTTAATGACAAAGTGAAGAAGTAGAAGATAGCAAAATGATAATGGTAAGTGGAGGTAAGAACAAGCTCCAACGTTAATGAGGTGAGAAGTGATTGGAGAAAATGAAAATGGAGGAGAAGAAGAAAGCATGAGACAATCGTGAGAGACAAACAAAAATGGTCTTTTAACTTAAAAGAATGGTGGGTTTTAAGACATGGCTTGGCAAGTGACACTTGTCACTTGCCACATGTCCTATTTCTATGAATTCAAACTATGTTCTCTTATTTAACTAATCCAATCAAATCCAATTTCTACTCCAATTGTCTCCTAATTTTAATTGGAACTTGTCAATATATCCCAAAGTCATTTATCAAATTTTCCATTGCCAATTGACAGTAAATTCTACTACCATTTATCATTTATCTTGTCACTTGACATTTTTCCTAGTCCAAAAATTACCCAAATATTTAGAAATTTTTCCTAAAATTATCAAAAAAATCAAAATCACTAAACACACCTTCCAATTAAATTTGCAATACACATAAACCACGATTCTCAATAAAAATCACATTTCACATAAAATAATCAATTATACTCGAAATGTCAATGAATGCATGTACAATCATTTTCATGTGCAAATATATCTATATTCATGTGTATGGGTATGGCATATTATGCATGAATATGAATGCATTTCTAATCTCTCAGTAGTCTCTCTTATAGATACTGCTCTAGCCCTAACATGTGTAACGGGATGTTACAAAATCTCTCTTTAAAGTCACGTTGACTAGTTACTCTCTTGATAAGGCATTCCATTAGTATATTTGTAATGCTTTCTTCCTTTTGGAAGCTCTTTTTGAATTGTCCCTTCATTCATAAAGCAAACTCTTGTCTTTTCTTCATTTTCGAATTTGTGTCGGTCAGCTTTCATTTCAACAAGGATCTCCATTAATTTATCTTTCAGGGTTGGCTTATTAATTAGAGGTGTCTGGTGTTGTAAGTATTTAGTTGGAGTATGATTATCCATTCAAAAGAATAAGAATTGCTCCATTTTGAATTGTATTTGTTCCCGTATACTACATTATGAGGTTGATAACACATGTTCAGTCTCCTATATGATGATGTCATAGTTTGTGAAGACATATTCTGGCTCCTATAAAAATATTGTCCACTCCATCCTTCTATTGTGAGTTGTGGCTATGATAATGAATCGTAATTCTTACAATAAACCACAAAATCAAGATCAAATAGAGAAATTCAAAAGAAAATTAAATTAGTAAGTCACAAATACAATAAGATACAATAAAATCAAATAAATGCACAAGCAAAATAAAAATAAAAATAAAACTACATTAAATTAAATAAAACAAAAACAACTAGATTAATAGCATTCAGGCTTTCCTAATATTAAAGTTCCCAACAACGGTGCCAAAAATTTGATTGACCTATTTCGTATTAATCAATATTGTAATAAACTGTAAGTGCATGGTGTAACTGTAGCTAATACATATAAGTATGGGTTGATCCCCACAAAAATTATGAATAATAGTAATTACTCTCCTCCTATTATCTAACCTATAGATTGATTTTAGATTTTTAATTAAAAAATAAAAATTAAATAAGTAAAATAAAATAAGTTCCGAAATTGAATAGATAATTCAGGAAGCACTTCGAAATTATCAATATCGAATAATTAGTATCTAGGATTTAAATCCCCCTAAACCCTTAACAAATTGGTCTTTTATCATGCAATTGTTTTGATGATTTATTGGAATGTGGAAACTCTTATGGTATGCTAGTAACTGACTTTGAGTCTATTAACAACTAATCCTATGGTTTCTAACCGAATTACTTAGGTTAAATCTTATAGGATTGTGTTACCGATTAATAAATCCCTCTATTAGGTTTGACCCTCATTGGGCATACTTATATCATCCTATCTTTAGGGTTGCAATGAACTCTTTCTAATTATCATGGATCTATTCAAACCTTGGAATTCTCAATCGCTACGTTGAAATCAGATTATGATCTAAAATTTTGGACTACTAGAACATAAATAAAAAAAAAGATAATTGGATCGCAACAATCAATCAATCAATTGCATTAACAAAATAATCAATTCATGGTAAGGTATCGAAAATTCATATAACTTAAATACTAACTATCTTAATTACACATAATTGAACATGAAATCAAGCATACATTGAAAGAAAAACAAATAAAAAACAAGTTTATAATTATAAATCTCCCTAAGTGTTTTTGTATCGAGTATTCTTGTGATGTAGAGGCATGATCTTGTATTCTGATGAATTTCTTGATAATTACTTCATGTTTTCTACTTCTCTAGACCAAATTAGCCCTTTTGGACGATCTCCATGTATGAAAATCACCTCCCCTCAATCTCTTCCTTTCATTAGTCACCGAAAACATCTTTTTATGTTAAAAACCATGGTTTTTGGGACCTATATAGTCTGGTACACGACTGTGTATGTCCAAAACGCCTGAAAATCGCGAAAGTGCATGACCAGCACTGCTTTCAGCTTGTTGATCTTCTGTTTTACGCCACGTTTTCCTCCAAATTATTCTCCTTTAAGTTCATGGAAGCAATTATAACCTATAAACACTTGAAGTATACCAAATACACAATAAAATTATAAAATATCATGTAAAAATGCATTAAATATGAGGTAAAATTATGATCAATTATGCATCTATCAATAACTGCATGATTTATGCCAAATTGACATACACTATCACTTATATGCTTGTGTAGCTGACCGTATATAACCACGCAACCTTAATTTTGCACTATAAAAGGGCATTTAAAAGGCCAAAAAGGGTATGGAGATATTAAAGAATCAAAAGAAGACAAATTCCTTTCCCTTTAAGAAGCTACGAGGAGCTAAACTTCATCTTTCTAGTTCGAAAGGGATATCAAAGCCAACTAACATGCTTGAGCGTTAATTAATCTAGTGATGCTGTCCTTAACTCTCTTTTGGAATTGATTTTTAATATTTTGGATTTATATATGAAAAGTTTATATAGGCTTACTAGATTATTCATGAAATCATTTCAACAATAATCATTATACTTTTAATTCACTTATGGTAAACTAATAGTCAATCTAGGGATAATATAATATAAATTAAAACTATAGATGAATGGTTCCTTTTGAAGAAGAAAAAGAATAGTGATGATGGGTCATGAGTTGTTAAAAAAAAATCTAGTCTTTTTTGTATAATCAAGAATATAATTAATTCATTTTTTCAAGAGTCTAGTAGTTGGTATTTTAAATGCAAATTAAAATGTTCAATCTTTGACATTTTCTTTGGCCTAATTACAAAAGAAAAAGAAAAAACAAATGAAAATGGATAAAATAAGATGTGCCATCGCTCATTCTCCTACTTTCGTGTAAATTTGATCCTTCCTTTTCTTCCGACATCAAGCAAGCAGGCAGATAACCTACAACCGCAGTGCACCAAACTTCTCGTGTTTACTCTATTTTGACCGTCGGATGATGGGAAAGCAGCGTATACTTAAATAGCCGCCCGATTAACAGCCCCCCCGACGCACAGACACGGCAATAGAAAAGCTTCGATCATACTTGCAATCGGAGAGATCCAAAAGTAATCTAATCGGACGGATCTACGTTATTAGGAGGAAATTGGGAAAGAGAAGTAATTTGGGCTTGTGGGGATCGTCATGGAGAAAGAAGAGAAGGTAGTAAATGATCAAGACGCTGAAGAAACAGAAGCCATTGAGCTTCTTCTCTTTCAAGTTGCTGAATGCTACGCTTACTTGGTAATTGCTTTTGCAGTACAGTGAAATGATTTTGTTTGCTTGTTTTGATTTTTGTTTGTTTGTATTTTCTATTTACCTTTTGAGGATCTAGGAACTTGAAACAAGTTATTATGGTTCTGCAGGTGACCTAAATGCTTATTATTACGATATGTAGTAAAATTAGGTGACCTGTGAGCTACGTCATGTCAATGTGGGGACCTTTTGAAATTGAATTGGTTGATAGGTTTTTTACGGGGTCTTATGTTCATGGATGTTTTCGAAATTCATATTAATTATAGATTGGTATCTGTTTGGTGGGGGTTTCTTAATGTCAAATTGAGTAAAGTGACTTTAGTTGGGCATTATTTGTCTAAAATGGGAATCATTTGGTCGCTGTTCGGGTAGATTTTGATATAGTTGGTTAATTGTTTAAAGAAATCACTAATGCTTGCCGATGTGATGATAGAGCTTGAATTAAATATGTGTGCTTACTGTTACTAAATGCATTCCTTCGTGGGCTTGTACTCCTCAAATTGTGATGCCTTCATGAACTTCAAGGCAATTGCTTTTGTCTTCAATTCGATGATTCAATGTTACTTCTTTCATTCACATAACACCTCTACTTGAAGACAATGATAAGATGATGCACAACTGACTATTGTGGATGTAGTTAAAAGTGATATTTGTCCTGGTTCAGGGAAGTTACTCGTACATCTGATTTTATCTGTTAACTTTGCAGATACCACCACGAAAAAGTGCTGCTTCTTACAGGTTCTTGCTCAACTTGTCTAATTCTTCATGTTATTCATCATAATTCATTTCTGAACTACACCTTTGATATAACATTCCTTTTTTCTTCTGGTGAAAACTGAAATATGTTATATCCTATTCAAGTACAAGTTTGCTGAGATGGTTTTGTCTTTGGAAGATTTTGCATTTTATCGGTGTTAGCTTGAATGAGTTTCTGAATTTGGCTAGGAGCTTAAATGATATAAAGAATGAAGACAGGGGACCTTCAGATGGTCTAAGTAAAACAAATAGCAGAAACATCTATATAACTTGAGATATTGACAATCTTTTGATAAGCGACTTCATACGACTCGAAGTTGAAAGGTCAATAAATTCTCTGAGTCAAATCCTCGAAGGCTAAATTAAGGACTTGAAATCACTTTAAATATCTGCAACCTGTTACCAGTCCAATTTCTTTTTCAACTTTGCCACCCCAGAATGTGGTCAAGTTGAGATATATTTTGCATGAGTGACATGTAACCCCAATAAAATTGATCCTTATGTATTTAGAATATTGATTTATTTTTTTTGACCCTGATGAATATTACTAAAGAAGCAGAATGTGCTTGCAGTCTGAATGCTATAACAAATTCCTCTGGTTTCAAAACTGCAAATGCTAAGATACATGCACTCTCTCACTTTGCCTCCTGGCCCGATGAGCAGCTTTAGGGAAGGTTTCAGAGTAACCCGCTTAATATTGTGTATCTCACATTTCCTCCGTCAGTAAAAGTGGATTAGTCAGAGGCAATGTTTACAACCATAGTTTAAATTTCAGTTTCTATTGAAGGACATAATTTTATCATTGGACAATTGGAAATGATAATTTAGTATATAACTTGTGGTTTGTTCTCTATTGAGAATTTTTTTTATAAACATCTTGTTATTTAAAGTTATAGTTTTTTTTTTTGTAGTGATAACATGAAATTAGGTTTGCATCTTTCTACATTTCAGAGATAATGGACAACTATATAAATCTAGTGATGCAAAAGAACTTAAAGTATATAAAAGAAATAAAAAAAGGAAAAATTAGTCAACCACAAGCCTTAATTTAGTGGGAAGAAGATTGGGAATTGAGTTGACAACAAAAGAAAAGGGCTGAAATTTAAATTATATTAGGATTCTTTATTAGATAGGAAGTAGTAGTAAGTTAATATGTTCTTCTATTTTACATATGTTATCCTGGTTGTTTAGGACTTATAGAATTTTTATGAGAATAGGATTTAAATTTGTTAGGAACCTTTTCCTACTAGAATAAGGGTTCTAAGAACCTTTTCCTACAAACTTGAGTTTTCAATTAGAAGGTATGATGCTTTCTTCTAAGAGTGATTTGTAGACCCTATCACTCCAATTTCCTACCTTCAATCTTTGTGTTGCTTACTAAATTCCAGCAAACCTAATCTACATTCTAGCCATTTCAAATCCTAACTTTCAGCATATTAAGCCCAGAAATCGTAATCTTAAATTTCCAATAATTAAACCTTAAAATTTCAGTTCTACAAAATCTGAAATTTTAGCATTCCTAGCCAAAATCCAACTTTGAAACTTGGTATTCCAGCAGCCTAATATTTAACTACTAGTTAATAATTCTTCTATTTGTACTACATTATCTAGAAATCCTAGATTAATCATTGTTAAAAGCACTATAGAGTTAAAAGTATGATGGCTTTCATGTGATAGTAACAAATATGGTTTGAGAACTTACTTTCCTATTTCACAGAGGCTGAATTACATTTTTGTAAGGCAGTGAGTTACATTTGGTCCATGTACAAAATACAGCTCCTGTGTATTGAACTATGTTAAACATTAACGAGTTTGCTAATGAATAAGATGTACAGTTTTGACATGCCTTTAATAAATCTAAGTGAGATTGCCACTAATATTTGAAAGTTTCACTAATAGCTCAGTAAAAAATGAATAATTTGGGTGACTGGCTTAATTGAATACCATATTTCATATATTTTCTTCAAAATATCAGCTGTAACACGTAATATGAATTGTTGAAATTGTTTTCATATCTTTTAGATGAATGTTTATTTGTCTAAAGTTAATTTCAGGGCTGATGAGTGGAACGTTAATAAATGGGATTGGGAAGGGACCCTTAAAGTTATTAGCAAGGGTGAAGAGTGTATTATTAGACTCGAAGATAAGACAACAGGTTATGTAACTTTTGAAATGCTATCAAGCTCATTAGCAAATGCTACTCATTAAAATGTTAAAGGTTATTTTTAATTGTTATTAGACGCAAATGAGATTTGGAATTTTTGTATCACAGACTTTATCTTTCTTCTGATAAACCTCGACTAATTTGTCTCAGGTGAATTGTATGCTAGGGCATTCTTGAGAAAGGGGGAGCCACATCCCGTGGAATCTGTAATTGATAGCAGCAGGTCAAGTAAAGTTTAGAATGATATTGATTCTCATCATCATTGAGATTCATTCTGTCATGACATGCATGCATTATGTGAAACTAATTCTTTTAGTTTGTGAAGCCTGAAATTGCAGCTTGGGTTAGGGAGAGAGGAAATGGAAACAATATGCGACAATTGGTGTAAAATCTAGATAAAATTGGTGAAAAGGAAGGGTGGGGTGGGTGTGGCGTGGAGGAGAAGGAATAAAGTTAAATAAATATGCCACTAAAAGATCAATAAATACTGAATAGGTCAGGAAGAAATCATAATCCTGAAGTTATTTTCTTAAAATCTTCCTTTAGTTCTCCAATTCTGCAACCTAGCTTTCAATTTAGCTTTCTTCCTCAAGTTTTATGTAAACTATCTTTTGTAGCATATTCAAAGGGATGTTTTTTCTTTTGCAGATATTTTGTTCTTCGAATAGAGGAAAGCATTGGTAGGCTATTGTTGCTAACTCTCAATCTGAGTGTGATGTTACATTAATTTTGATTGGACAGCTTTGTTCTGTATTGTGTGCCTTACTTAAGAATCCATTCATTTGCCACCAAATTTTTTGACTTGTCTGCCTCAAATAACAAACCAGGAGACATGGAAATTAGTTCGTTTGGAGATTAAATTCAAGATTTCTCCTTTTCTCCGTAATTTTATCACCCTTTCAATATTTATTCAACTCTTAACTAAATAAAGAGTTGGCTTCCCTTTCCTCTTTGCATCAAGTAGAGAACTTTAAAGAGCTATGGTATACTCTGTTTTGAATCCGTGCCCTTTGATATGAAAATATCATCCAAATGGTAATAATACTGAACTTTGTCCACCTACTTCTGGAAGCTTCAGTGCTTGTTTGCTGGACAAATAGTTGTTGCTCTCCACAGCTATTGCTATGTGATTTATCACTGTCGAATAATTGCCATTGAGGATACTACACTTACTTTTTGCGATTCAATATTACCGTGAGCAGCAGCATTAAGATCTAAAGCATTTACTGAAACCATGTGACTGGGACTTCTCAGAATTTGTTGCATTCACCATTGGGATTCTTGCTACTATTTTATCACCACCGCTGTTAACGGGACAAGCACCCTCATAGCCACTACTAAGAGTGATTCTTATGGGTTCATTATCTAAAGAATAAGCCATTTCATTTTCATTTACCTGGTGGACAATGTTCTCCTCTTGATTGTAGAACCACCGGCTTGTCTTTATTGAATTGCAGTCATTACTAAGAAGGTCGCTATTCATTGACACTGCTATATCTGTCATTGTTATTGTCAACCTTTACAATCACCATTGTTTATATTTATTGCAAACAATTAATTATAAGCTCAGTGGAATTGACATTCATTGCAATTTAGGTTCTGAAATAGTAAGAGCAAAACTACAAAATGCATGTACTATCTTGTATTACAGAGTTTTGAGACATATAATTCAAGCAAATTGGTATGCTTTTAGTTGTTCTTCTTCTTTAGTCATCCAATACTTGAGAAAAGTGGTTTTCCCTAAAAAATTGGTTAGAGATATATATAGATTTTGGAGTATTCTTAACTTCCCGTTGACTAATTTTGTAGAACTCATAAGATATTATCCTCTCTGTTTTGATACTTTTACCATAAAATCTGCAATACCATATGAATTAATCTAATCTTTTAACCGACATTTTTATCTTGCTCTCAAAGTTACGAAATCTTGCTTTTTTGGTTAACATTTCTCCCATCTATTTGTTCTGTTTCCTGCGGTATTTCTTCTGATGTTTCTTTATGAAATTTATTTAACTTTCATGCTGACCAAATATTGCAATTCATCTCATTATTCAGAACTCATGCAGGTGGTCGCATACGACGTGCTTTTATTGGCATAGGGTTTCGTGAAAGAACACAAGCCTATGACTTTCAAGCAGCCCTACATGATCACATGAAGTACTTTCTTAGCTACTTTTGCATGGTGTAATTTATCTATGCACGGTTTATATGAGTGTATGCAATTGATAGTTTTCTTCATAAATAATCATTTTAATTCCCCCTTCTCTTGAATTTTTGCTTTAAGATATCTCGATAAGAAGAAAACTGCAGAAGAGATGGAACAGCAGTCTCAGAGCACTTCCTCAGTCGATTACAGTTTAAAGGAAGGGGAGACCCTTGTACTCCAGATAAAAAATGTAAGCAGATTTGCATCTTCTTTACAAATATATAGAAATTTGTTCCATGGAAGCTTGCAGAAATGTGTGTCTTACTAAGAGTTGGGAGTCAGAATGACCAATCTTTAGAAGAAAGAAAAAGAACCTCAAAACTTTCTTTTCATGGTTATCTCAGCAGAAAAATGTTTGCGGCTCGAAATCCAAGTTTTTCGAGCAGGATAATCTCTCCCCAAAGGCAAAAGGTGATCGGAAAGAACCTATACTTAGTATAAGGCCACCCCCAGCACCGCTTTCATCTGTCACAACTACTCAAAATTCTCCATCAAATACACCACCTAAAATCAGTCTTGACGGATCGCCTGAAGGGAAACTGACAAACGAGGCACAGAACGACAACAATGAGAAACATTCGGCCGACAATGATAGTACCCAAGACATAGATGATGATTTTGGGGATTTCCAGGCAGCTGGTTAATGGCCTATGGACTGTGCAGTTAACGATTGGAACCAAAGCAGTGAAAACACTCTTAATCTTTATAGGTTGTTAAGATTATGGTGTACTGTATATGAGCTAATGAGATGTTTACTTAAGATACTGAAGCCTGCTGTAACTGAGTGATTTCTTTTATTCTTTTTCTTCCAGACGAAATTTCATGCGCGACAAAGGCAAGGTTAAACAATTTAGTTTTTGCAGATTGCAGGTTTTACAGTTAAAAGGAAAGTAGAGGCCAAAAGTTTCACCGGTTGGGTGCTAGTAGTTATTTTTGTAGGGAAACTGGTGCTGGGGATTCGATCCCGGTTTTAGCGGAATAATTAGGAAATTTTTCAGTAATTTTTGATTTCATGGAAATTAAGGTCTTTTTAATTTTATAAAATGAGGAACACATAATTATAATAAATTATGAATTGAAATTTTTATCTTATTTTAAAGCTTGATTTTTGTCTTGTTATAACCTTTGAACCGTTTTTGAAAATAATCCG
>JAOTAZ010000009.1:4724201-4735857 GCA_025629785.1 Erythroxylum oxycarpum | reverse complement strand
GTTCTTTTTGAAGGCTTTTCTTGTATAAACCTTGTTCTCACTGTATCTCTGCTTCTCCCTTGCTCCTTCACTTCCTCCTCCCTCTCCTACTACACTCCCCGAAGCCATACATGTAAGTACCCCCAAAACCCTAATTTCTTCACCGGCAAATCTGACTCAATTTACTAGGCTCAAACTAGGGTTTTTACCACCCAAAACCCCAATTCTGCCCCCAACAAACCCAAATCAATCACAACTCTAACCCAACAGACGACAATAAACAAAGAAGCTTATTCGATCTAATCTCACCTGTAAAAGACAAATACAAGTACACACTTTACTCGCTCCCTACCACCAGCAGATTCATATATGACGATAGATAGATGTACAGAAGAACCTTGAAGAAGTAAAATTTGGTACCATGAAAAGAGACTGAGATTGAGACCCGATTAGGGTTTGGAGGCCGTTACCTTACTTACGATTCGAGCAGATCTTCAAGTATCGTTTCGCTCTCTCTCTCTCTGAAAAAAAAAAAAACCCTACTTCTCTCTCTATATCCTTATCTCACAGGTGTACGGTTGATATGCGTTCGTCGTGGCTGGGAAGCATGATGTGGGCAGCGTAGACTGACGCGCACCTAAATGCGCGTGGTGAACACTGGAGTTAAAGAGTGGAAGAGAGTGGGGAAGACCGAGGGTGTTGGGCGTGGAAGGACTTGTGGGGTATCGGTACAGCTTATTTATGTAATAATAATATGTACTAGTCATTTATAAGCAAACTAAACCCAGGTACTATTCATCCACTGATGTTGCTAATACTACTCTTTAAGATCCTTTTGATCATTTGGTCCAACTCCCTTCACTCTCATCAATACCAAGCATCATGGCTTCTGTCCAAGATTACTCTGTCTTATCATATTCATTGAATCTCAACCATTTATTTATATGAACCCCGTATCTATTTATGTAAATCTTATATAGGTCCCGCATAAATAAATAATTAAGATTCAAATGAACAGAATAAGACAGAGTATTGGATAAAGAATCCAGACTCGCAATCCATATACCCATATTTGCTACACATCGTATATATTAGTTAGCTCAGAGAACTAATCCTCCTATGTAACCTTATATTTGCATAAAGGGTGATATAAGAACAGCATAGATCTTCATGTAAACAAGCCACATTACTCTTGAAAACCGCCAAGCTTCAGCTTCCCCCAAAGGGTGTCTTCTCCCCTAAATGGTTCAGACATCAATTGCAGCATCACTTTATACTTCTAGCTTTCTGGGTCTTTACAACCAAAACAATGTACAGAAGCATCAAACTAGTACCTTCTAAGTTTAAATAACAGGATAGACAATCACCATTCAAGAGTAACTATGTGCACGTCTTTAGAGGCCCAACCATTTGGTAATAGATTTGACTTTTGGCATCCCCATTACTTGACATCGATCCAACACGGAAGTACTCCATACAAGGTTTTCCTGTCTTTAACTTCGTGTCCCAGAAGCCAAGGCCTGTCTGCGACTGCCTTGCCTTCTCAAGTGCTCAGGTATTAGCCTATTAATTAGTTCAGGAGAAGCACCGGCTAGCTGCAAAAAGATATAAATAAGAAGTGAATTAACTAACAATAATTGCAACATTGAAGACGAAAGAAAATATACGTGTGTCCATCCAGTACCCACAACCTTCATCCAGGAAAGAAAACATCATAGATGTCATTGCCAATTCTTATCAAAAGTTACCCAAATGCAATCCTTCATATTGGTGGGGTAGACAAGAAGTAGGGTATTCATTAAAACAGCAGAAAAATAAGGATATGGCCAGACACATAGTTAGGTAACGTAAGAATTTCCCAAAAAAATATTTACAGGCCGTCACCTAAGCAACAATTGTTAGCAGCAGAATTATGGCTAATTTCATAAAACGAGGACCAATAGTTAGCAGCAGTGTTATGCCTAACTTCATCTACGCATTCTTACGAGGAGGACCAATGGTAAGCACCGGTATTCTACCCAATCAGGCATGCTACAAAGATGAAATAACAGGACCCGGGCCAGTATGGATGACTCCAGAAAATTAAATTGAGGAAGCTTGAACAGAGCAACAAACCATGTGGAGTGATTCACAAATGTTACCAAAGCAGCAAACCCTGGAGGCTGAGAACATAAAAAGTCAAGTGTTTTCTGCTGCAAGTGTGGCGACTGGAAAGGAAATGGTGAGGTTCCGACCTCATGACCAGTTCAACCAAGGTTATAGCTGTTTGATAGGGGTCAGTCATAACTCCAATATGTAGACTAGTTAACATTCAGTAGTTACAGAAGACATGCCCACTAATTCTAGCTCAAATCAGATGATTGAGTCCAGTGAACTCAAGCCGTAAGGTCAGCATTTATAATTAAATATTTTGTAGTTCAGCAAAGGACTTAGGACATAAATGAAATAGTCATGTGAACACAAAATCTTTTAATTCCATGTCTTAGATAGTTCAAGTATGAACAGTTGAGAAATAATTTAATCTTGTCATACTTCCTCTTTAAAGTCGAAAAGATGGGGCATTGATTTGCCATTTGGAAGGCGGGCATTGGGTTCACGAAGCTCATCAAAGAAAGGATGTGCACATGCTTCAAGCTGCAATAACAAGGAAAGAAAATATCAGTCAAGATAAAGTTCATTAACATCAAGTGAAAACATGAAACCTCAGAACATATCCAAGGAGTAGTTGCATTCTCAACCCAACAGAAGATGACATGCCAAATAAGTTCTGATCCAATGCTCACTGAAAAGTAAATGATGAAGCATTGCATTTTACAAGTACTTCTTCAATGAATCTCCAATAAAATATGAAACCTCAGAACATAGCCAAGGAGTAGTTGCAGTCTCAACCCAACAGAAGATGACATGCCAAATAAGTTTTGATCCAGTGCTCACTGTATAGTAAATGATGAAGCATTGCATTTTACAAGTACTTCATCTTCGATGAATCTCCAAGAAAAGGAAACAAACTCACCGCAGTGCAGCGAAGACTAGGTGAATATTGAAGAAGCCGTGAAGCAAGATCAATTGCTTCAGGAGGCATCCATTTCTGAAAAACCTGGACCAATGATAATTACGGTTGATTTACTACATGCTTACTCCGAAACAATTACCATATGTGTCAAATGAAAAATAAACAGAAAATTCAGATTTAATTTTCTGCATGCACAGAGATAGCCACAGCCGCAACACAATGATCCAAGAAGAGTGGTCAATGTATGTATGTGTACTCATGCACACTCAGTTTAGTAACTATGTGCAGACCTAGGTTTGTGTTTCTAACATTGCTTTAAATATCTTAGCTTTTGCAACATCCAAATTTTAACGCCCCCCATAAGCATAAGCACACAAACCATACATTTGCAGAATAGATAAACGCACACTCATGTACTAAGGAGGACTTCATATCGTCACTATACTTGCAAAAAACCTAATTCAACTATTTGCAAAGAGATTTTTTTTTTTGTTTCTGTTCTTGTCAGATAATCTAAGTTCTTGTTAACTATAGACAGTTTAAGCTATGAGTTGAGACTTGTTCATCATCATTCTTATATTAACCACTAGTAAAATATTATTTCAAACAAAAACTATTAGGGTGGCAACAATATTTTTCTGTCACTGACTCATTGTGCATTATCAGGAATATGACTGAAGCCATTTGAAATCATAGGCATGGCATATTACATACCTTATGCCAAGGATGTGCTTTAATCTGGGGAAACCTAAAATCTGTATAGTTGGGATTCATACACCGAATTTCTTCTCGAGTTGGAGTACCAAGAACCTACAAAAGAGCGGCTAAGGATGCTTTTGTGACCTGTAAGGTTCTTTGAACCTTAGTATTTCCAGCAAAAGACGTATTATGGCTTCACCTTGATGATCTCAACAAGTTGTTCCACTGCATTTTCTCCTGGAAACAATGGCTGTAAAAAAGACAGTTTCTAATAAGTGACTGTAGGACAAAAATACTATAGAACATGAAATGAAGAAAGGAGGAGCAAGGGATAACCAGATAGCTTTTTATAGCGCAGTAAAATAAATTGCCATAAAGTCACAAACCTGGCCTAAGAGAAGCTCAGCTAGAACACAACCAGCCGACCAAATATCAATTGATGTGGAATACTCTGTTGCACCAAATATCAACTCTGGGGCTCGATAATAGCGAGAGCATATGTATGATATGTTTGCTTCACCCTTGACCTAATAGCAAAGAAAAAATGTGAAAAAGATGAATAACACAACAGTTTAATTAGGGAAATAAATATTTTAAAATTGTCCATATCCCTGACAGTTAGAACATTTCTATTCCCCCATTTAGGTTCTCATGCATCAAGTATCCTTGTTGTGGTTTGGACTGATTAGTTTCTCCATTATAGCCAACGTAAACTGCCAAATTGTATCCTTCAAAATAGTAGAACTCTTCTGAGTACCAACGTTAACCATAAATGAGGAAATGAGCCAACTAACTTAAATGTTACAGAAACACCAGATGCATCCTCAAAACAAGGAAAAAAGAAAGGGAATTAAGCCACTTAGATTCTTAAATGTAACAAAAAAAAATCAGATGCATCTTTTCAAGATACTGCATTTAGAGGTAAGAGGAACAAAGACAGTTCATCAAGGTATACAATCACCAAGAAAGTTTGTATATAACTTCCCATAAAACATATTGGAAAAACAGGTTTACAAAATACAAAGTATATCAACAATAAGAGTACAGAAGTATCAAGTACCTTCATACTCAGTTTAACATTTTTCAACTGCTTCTTCAGAATCTATATGCTGCTAAACAAATACTTTGCCACTTGAAACTATTAAAGAAAACTTAATAGCTCATGACAAAATTATGAGTAAGAACCATACTAGAGCAGACAAAGCTCCAAACAAATTAAACAAATTACCTAAAAGGCAAGAAATTTAAGAGTTTTAGTCAATTGTCCAAGTCAGATATCACATACCATTCTTACTTTTGCATTAATTTAGGTTACTATTGTAATAAATTAAAAGAGGCAGAGTTAAACAAATGCAAATGCTTACCAGAACTTTAGCACTTCCAAAATCACAGAGCTTCACTTGGTGGGTAAAAGGATCAACCTGTATAACATTACTAGGTTAAGATAACCAGTCAACTAACTAATAGGAACGCGAGAAGAGAAGGCAGTGAGGAAGTGTAACAGAGAAACGCATACTAGAAGATTTTGTGGCTTCACGTCCCTGTGGCAAACTCTAGGAACTGTATGGATATACGCCAGACTTCTAAATATCTGAAATGTGTTTTCTTTCAAGATCCAAATCACAAGAAGGAATGGTTTTTAAATAAAATACAGCCACAGATAAACAAAGGTCCATACTTGGTAGGTGTAGAGCTTCACATATATAAGAGGCATCCTCTGGTTCATAGTGCTATAATGCTTCGAAACACGGTACAATGTCTCAGGGACAAATTCCATAACCAAATTCAGGAAAAGTTCATCGTTACTTGTTGTAGAGAAGAAACAATGTTTCAGGGAAACCACATTGGGGTGTTCCATCAAGCGCATTAACTGCAGCTCACGGTTTTTGTACCGCCTATCCTGTAAGACCTTCTTTATAGCTACCGTTTCTCCCGTTTCTAAGCATTTTGCCTGCAGAGGAGTTGTTTCAGAGACTAAAAACAATAAGGAATGAGTTAACTGTTTTTGCTACTGTATATACCTGGAAGACAATCCCAAATGATCCAGTACCTACAACACGCTCTGCCATGTAACTGACTGTCTGTAAGCAGCATTAGAAAGAACTAAATACAAATTTGTAAATTTACGAAAGAAATTAAATAGTAAATTCATCAATAACTTAATTAAGGGCACGTTCAATGGTAGCTTCTTTTAGAAGAATAATTGGAAACAATGTAATGGAAGAACTCCTATAGACCATAAGCCATCATAAGCATTTATTTAATCTTCTTAAAACAGAGCTCAAGTTGCACAAAAAATCATACATCAAATGATAAGTGTGTAGAAGAGACATAGCGCTGTATTAAACCATTAAAAACAGATCAATATGAACAGGAAAGGATAAAAGTAGAAATGGAGAGCCTTATCAAGTCCCAACCTGTTTGGGTTCACCATTCTTCCCTCCAATGGTGGTCGAGATGATGTGGCCTGTAACTGCATCGTTTCCTTCAATGACTGCTGTTGTCATATCCTGCATTTCAAAATATAACATCAAACTACTGATGACGAGAAACCAGTTTTAAAAATACTGCTCAAGTCATCTAGATATAAATGAGTAGCAATTCCTAAATTTGTGCGAACAAAATACTTATGTCTGAATTAACACAAATCAGAACCTTATGAAAAGCTCCACTGTTTAATGACCAGAATTTACCCATCTATTTGTTTGTTCATAGAAACAACCGCACAACCAATTTCTCTTCACCAATTAACTGTACGACTGTGCCAACTCAATTAAAGAGCAAAAGATAATAACTATTCTTATGGACATAAGTTGCCATTTAAGGTCACCATTCATCAACTAAAGTGGTGCTAAGGTGGTATCGAGCCAAAAAGGAGATCATAGGCAGCTAACTTGGATGTATAATACATTCTTTGCTTCTTAGACGAGGCAATCAATAGGAAGGAATTTTATAGGTGACAGACAAACTAACATCTGAAAGTTGTGCTAATGAGAAGAGGAATGAATTTAGAGGAGAAAGAAAAAGGCGGGATGGTTCTGGATTGAGGAGACCGCAAGAAGGTTGACCCCTAAGGGAAACCAAAACTACATGTCAAGAAAGCATCAACAATATCACAACCATTTATATATTTGAAAGGAAGAGACTTGTGATATAAAGTCACTATTTCTTTTCCCTTTTTTTCCGCTAAACGAAGCTACAGCTCGTTCATAGACATAATTCTCCTAACCAACAAGAAAAGTAGCAAGCAAAGAAACTATAGCGTAAAAGAAAGTAAGAATCTTACAGGGAGTCAAAAGGCTTTAGACATTAAATGTTTAGAGGGTTTTAACTTGAAAGCCAAACAAAATAGAGTGAAGGATTAAGTGCATGTCGCTCAATTAGTATTCTAGCCCTTAAAAATCATAGAAAACAACAATTCCAAGAAAGTGACAAACGATTAAAGAACAGCGAAACTCAAAGAACAACAAAAGCAGCAAACTGGATGCTAAAAATCTAACAAATAAACGAGAAAAAATGAAATTAAAGGATAAAAAATAGGTAAAAAAGGAGATCTGTGAGAAGAAATGGAGTAAATTGATCAAAGTTAAACTCACTTTAAACTAAGCAAGAAAGAGTGTGTGTGTGTATGTGTATGTGCATAAAATGGATGAAAACATTTACCTTACCCGAGGATTCCATATCACGGCGGCGATGTTGGAGCTGAGAATGTGCCCAGGGGACTGAGCCCATGTGCTTGCTTGCTTGCTTGCTCACTCACTCCTCTCTTCACCTTCACTTCTTCTTTCTTTGTTTTACTTCCCTCACCTCTCTGTCTCTCTCTCTTATTATTTCTTCATTCTTTAAACATTTTTAAAAATGTTCATTTCCTTGACAAGTACTTTGCTTATACATTTTACCCATAAAATAAGATTTCTTTTAAAGGAAGAGTAAAGCTATTTATTTTTTACCATATAACCTTTTTGATATTGATAAGAAGGGAGAGAAAATAGTATACTGAAACTTGATCTTTATAAATGAATGATGCATGAATTAAGAGGAATTGTGCATTATATGTTACTTTAATATCATTAAATGTAATGTCAACAGGGAGAGATTATTGAACCAAGTGAGTTCTAACGTATGATTTTGAAATTAACAAAATATTTGACTACTAATAATTTTGATATTTGGTTATTTAAAAAGTCGACTTGTTAAAGATTTAAGCAGAAAGGTTAAAGATCTAGTTCAATGGAAGACTAAGATGATCAAAATCAAAACGAGCAAAGTGGAGGACCAAGTATAATTCAATAAAGTTTCAAGGTAATTTAAGCTAAGTGGACTAATAATAAGAAAAAATAAAGCCATTCTATATGTAAAAATGATTGTAATCTTTCTTGTAATGTTATATTACTCATTTGAATGGTTTATGGGATCAAATAGTGTATAATCATTTCATTATCATAATTCATACATCTTTTTGTAATCAAGAGGAAATTTGGTTTGAGTTTAAAGAAAACCCTCTTAATGCATTGAAAATATCTCATTAGGAACTTTTAAATTGAATTTGGATTAAATTCTTATCAAAAGAGTGTTTTGATCTTTGAAATGATTTGAGTTTAAAATACTTGTGTTTAGGAGGTTTGATCCACTTATGTTGGAGTTAACTTAACTTAAGATAGGATTTTAAAGTGGTTTCTATATTTTTTACATACACTGTGACCAGTATGACATACTAATCAACCATTATTCTTAAAAGATAGATATTGTCATGTATGAAGAGTTTGTGCAACGACACTAATTGATACACTAGTCAATCGATATTGTTCATTGGTCAATTAATGTCATTATAATACCTATTATAGTGCCTAGTTTGTATCTCTAACAGGCATATTGCGTTGTTTTGAGTATATATATATACTACAACTGAGTTGTAGGATGAATATCTTGCATACTAATGAATTGATAAGAATTTTGAGAGCCTAAAGAGTGCATTTGTTCATTGTATGACATATATTAAGCCCTAGTTCATTTGTGTGAATAAGAAAGGAAGATCTTAAGTTATATATGATTATGTAATTGTTGCAATCGGAAAAATTACTAGAATATACACTATGATGGTTTCTCTTAACCTTAAACAAGAGTTGTAAAAGGTTTTCTCTTTATTCGTGATAAAATAAGATGATTATAAGAGCTACACTTCATCTATGACAAAGAAGAAGATGTATGGAGAATTACTCTTTACCCATTAAAGGAAGCAAATAGTGAACTCCTAATGGATCCTAGGAAGTGAATGTAGGCAAAGTTGTTTGGTTTAACTATTAAATTTTGGTTTTGTCTTTCTTTCCCTATTTTCTCTTATTATTTTTGTGTTTGTTTTAATATTACCTTATATATATATTTCATAGTCATTCATTAGAATAGACAATTCAATCATTAGAAATTTAAAAAGGTCAAAAAGTATATATACATAATTCACCTCCTCTTATATGTAATCCACGGACCAACAATCATAAAGTAAGACATTAATCTAGTGATGAGCTATTGGAAAGAGACCATTGAAGTATAATGTATTCTTTAAAACTGTGATCATATAGCTTTTATTAGTGTGGGGGAAAAGTGATGCTAATTGACTTAGGAATATACATTAGAGAACCCTTGAACAAGTTTAATTTAGTATTAAAACTAAAACAAAAATATAGAGGAACTAATATGTTGATTATAAGGAATCAAGAACCAAAAGAATTTTAATGCCAAAAAAAAAATGAATTCTTCAATAAGTTCAAAATTGAATGAAAAATAAGGAAAACAAGTTTTGACGACTTCCAAATAACAAATATGTCCAAAAAATTCTAATTAAAAAGAAACATGCCTTAAAATACTAAATAAAAGAATCTGGTTTCGAACATGCATATACTTAGATATGATCGTGGACCATATCATGTTAGTTGCTAACTTTTAAACATCAATAGGCATGGTATAAAAAATGCTTATGTCTAAGACTATAGATCTCTTTTTAACTTTGTGGTGATGTTAGACACAGTTTGGAATACTCCTGTAACTTTGATAAGTTGGCAAAATTTATTCAATGCCTATGTTGGAAATTATGTTCATCCAAAGATGATTCTTTTTCCTCCAACTCTAGCTTTTGTAATTGACCCAAATCATATGAAATGGATCACATATTTGCATTATACCCTAACTATTCAAATGATTCATTCTTAAACCTTCATTTACAATAAAAGGGAAATAAGTCTCTTTTTATAAAGGTACAATCATGGCTAGGTTTGTGTAAAGAACACTCTTAATATTATTCCCCCTTTTCTCCCTCTCATTCTTCTTTCCTTCATTCTCTCTTTTCAATCTTAATTAGTCTTCATAGACCTACTTAGGTGTTAAAAGTACACGAGTAATCTTCATAAAAGTGTAACTATTCTTAAAGCCTTTTTATGCAACATTTATGCCATTTTTCTATTACCTTCCTAATAAGATGTGACCAACTAACATAGGTATGATATCACATAATACCTCATCTTCATAGCTTCCATTAGAAAAGAAAATCATCACCTACTTGTTCACCTTGATCTCTTTGTACTTTTTAATGTATTGAAGTTTATATGACTTTGGATGTTTTATAGTAAGTAAACTCAATTTCTCTACAATGGTACTGTTATCCATATTATGGCAACTTCATCCATAAATAATCACAATATATACCTTGTCATAAATGTGAAATTTAATATGGAATATATTTTCCTTCTACTATTCTAGCCCATCCTACTTGATTTTAAGGCTTAATGCTCTCTAAGTGATAAGCACAATGCTCTTAACAGCATATTCAATACCCTTATTGTTATAATATTTAAGTGGTGGTATAGCTTTTATTTTCATTCGAGTCAGCGTCCTCTCTACTCCTCCATCATCCCTCATGATCGTAACTCTTTTATTTAGGCTTTGGGATGTAATATGTCATATTCCTAAACACTAAGAACATTTAATGTCTCTATTTCAAAAGGGTTGAGAATTAATTTTTAGTTTTAGGTGGCTCAATTTTTTCTTTAGAATAACTCTTATTATACATTTTCTCCTTTCAGGCCTCTAAAAATCATACTACTAGTGGAGTATCTATATATTTCTTTACGACTTAGTTATCACTCCAATATATAGTTACTTCATCTTGACTATTCATTTGATTATTTTGAATGGTTGAGGTGTAGATTTAGTTTAATGGCTAAGATTTAAACAATTCAAAATCAATGACTAAGATGATACGGATTGTGTGGTAAATAACTTAAATGTTAGATTTTTTAATTAGTTTTAAATGAATGAGTATGATGATGCTACTTTTATGACAAATCAATGACTTGTTTTTTTGTTTGTTCATGTGAGCCTAATTTTGGCTAACAAGAGTGTGACATATAGAGGAAAGATATAGATAAAATTTTGTATTTTTTAAGAAAGACATGTCCTAAATTTGTTAGATTGTTTTAGATCTAATATTTCATAGCTAGTTACCTGACTTCGAAGGAAAGAACCAATAACATATTAATACATGACATGATATAGGTGATAAGTGTTAATTAGACTATGTTTTTAGCATTATTGAGAGAAATTTGCTTGAACTTTGACGATTTTTATAGATTTTTGTACTTAATGCAGATTATATTAAAATTTCAAGTATTGTTATAATCTTAATGAAGAAAGAACAAAATCGAGCAGATTTAAGTCAAAGCAAAGCAATTTTAACATAATTTTAAAGGAATGATTCAAAACATAGGTCAAACATGGACCTGTATTCTAGCTATGTAGGCTACTAGTTCATTTTGTTTCTTTGAGTGTTGGATCCCGTTTCCGGAACCCATCTCTCTTGCTTAAAATCGTGAAACTTGAGCGTGCGTGTAACCTTGAGGGGTTATAAATTTTTTTTTCATTCTTAATCCCTTTGAACCCTTAAAGACATTATGAATACATCTTCAATCTTATAAC
>JAOTAZ010000009.1:4626256-4639531 GCA_025629785.1 Erythroxylum oxycarpum | reverse complement strand
ATAATTTTATTATAAAATAAAATATAGTTAAAATTAATAAAAGTGCTTCTTATTTTGATGTTGCCAAACAGTCTACTATGTGAAGCTCTTTTTAAAAAGCTGTTTTTTTAATTGACAGCCAAACAGCCAACTGGCTTTTAAAAAAAGCTTTTCTCAGAAAAGCTCTACTTACAAAAGCTCTACTGATAAAAGCTTAACCAAACGGGCACTTATAGTCCTTGTAGAATTGAGACTCTCTAAGATATGTACATTCACCCTAGTTAATCTTGAGTATTATTTTGTGTTTCTTTTTATTTATATTACACTAGATATCCCAAACTAGATAAGCCCATACACAGTAAGAGATTTCATTAGACCTGACACATACAATCTCGAAAGGTTGGATGGCTTATAAATTCTTAGAACTTGGAATGCCCTACACATCAAACCTTACTATGTTTAGTTTCATGTTAGTGCAAATATACATTTCAAAATCTTTGGTCATATAACTACAAACTTGAAGAGCCTTAAGATTTCATAATCACAAAAAAAGTCTAAAAGCGTCAAACTCAAAGAAATCTATAAATGATAGATTCATAGAATCTCGAAATTATTCTCGATTTCCACAAGGTTTATTGTGCTCTATCTTTTCACAAAACTCACTAGACATGGCTTTGCCCATCTTCATAGCCGTCTTGTCTATATGATTCATACCCATATCTCAACTTGTCAACTTAAAGAATCTGATTAGTAGGTCTGTAACATTCAGAATGTTGTCAGCGCCAACAACTCTTCGGTGATGTCCTCTCAAGAAAGAGACACCAGATTCAACTAAAGCGTGAGCGTGAGCAAATAGCAAGCTACTACCTGATGGGGATCTAGCTAAATAGGCCTAAGAGTCCACTTACTAGTATCTTCTAGGGAAAAAGGAACATAAACTTCCTCTTCCAATCATTGGTTTACTTTAGAGGTTTTCCTACGTTAATCCCTACACTAGGTTTACTGTTTAAACTATACCATCGAAAGAACTTCCATGCAGGCCTTAGTTGATGCATAAACTTAATTAACTCTATACACTATTCTGTGTTCAATAAATGATAGAAAACATGCCCATATTAAGCGTCATGAGTAAGGATACAAACATGTGTGTACATGAAAAACATACCTTTAATGGTAAAATCCAAATCTTATTATATGACTGCTACCATAAGACATGATCGCAGAAAGGTTGACTTGCAATGTTTACTCATACAATAGACTTATAAATAACAATATACCTTATTAGCCTGAAGACAACATAGAATTAGGGAGATAAATCAATCTATAATCTGACTTGGGACAAACATGAAGTCAAAAGCAATAACATGCTCAGGTGGCAAATGATATATTTTTAAAAACATGCTAAAGTTGGAGCCTGAAATGAAGTCTGTTAAGCTAAGAGTCTCCAAGTAGTGCACAAGATTATAAACTTCAGCATAATCTCACAAGTTTCTATAAAAGTAATCACTGTTATCAATACACAAGATTAAGGCAAATGTCACAATCTCACAATCTCACAAGTTTCCATAAAAGTAATCACTGTTATCAATAATGGAGTCACTTGTTCACCTACCTTCTTATCTTAGGATGTTAGTTATTTTCTATCTCACACTGATAATAACTATAAGATCTAAAGATTACATTAGGATCTTTTCAAATTTCAAATCCTTTTTTGCTACAAAATATAGTAAATCTCTTTAAATTATTACCTTTTACTATTCAATTAGAATTCGATAGGTTCTATGTTATAAAAGCTTCTTGTTACGTCCCCACTTTTTACCTTAGCTATTAAATATTCTTTTATTTATTTTTCTAACACCCACATTCTTCTCTTGCGATTTCTATAACTATGGCTTCTTCTCACAACGCCTCTTCTTCTCCTTAATAGATTTTGCTAAGCTAAATGCTACTAATGCATGTGTCTAATTTCATCATATTCTAAATCCCTATAAATTTTCCTAATTCCATTTCTTTTATAAGTTGTTAAACTTAAAGTGGTCTCCATTCCATCTAAGCACCTTCCCCTATCAATTCTATCATTCAAATTCCTATTTTTAGCATTGTTGGATGTTGTCCATACTTTGACCATGATATGACCTTCCTCTTACTATTGGACTACCTTGCCTATAGATGTTTCTCATCCATTGCTCCCTTATTTAGGAGAAAAAAGTAAGTCATATTTCTACTAGAATTTACTTTATTGTAGGCTCTTAAATACTTAGAAACTTAGCCTAGGAATTTAAACCAGTAGGCTACATAGGTAGACAGGTTATAGTCATCATATCACTCATCTTAGAAGAAGCAAGGTCTCCTTCAACTAATAGCTCGTTCCACGAATCCTATTAAGTATCAACCTAATCTTGTGTTTATGATTATAAAATTTGTAGTCCTTTGTGTAATTTATTTATCTTCCCTTTTGGGCTTGCTTTTATTTCTTTAAAAGACATTTGTTTCTTGATTGGATTGCACGTTATCGAAGACAATTTTTTTTGTTTGTTTGAAGAAACACCTACTTAAGATTCTAGAATTTTTAAATGTTATTCTTACTCTGGATTAATGAAGAACTATGATTCTTCGAGAACTTTTGCATATGAAGAAGAACATGTGAAATTCATTTGAGTTCTTCTAAATCAATTTGTCTTTTTCCTCGTTAATAATAAACTTAGCTTAAAATTCCTTCCTTTTGTAAAGCAATAGCTTTCGGTAAATTTTTTCCTTAGGTTTTTTTTGGGGTTTTTATAAAGAAATTAGAGGAGACACCTTTCTAATCTTCCTTTGCAATGCCTACATCTGTGTGTCATTTGTTCAGCTTTGTACTTTTGCTTATTTCCATAAGATTAGGGATAAAGACTGTCCAACTTATTCTAACCACAAATTTCTTGATTTTCTTAACTTTCAATTGTGTGCCAATTTTTTTAGTAAGTCTCACAAAGACATACTTAGTATCTTGTTTTCTCTGAAGTCCCAATCTATAAATCAATTGAATCCTTCTGGAGACTTCTCCAAAAGACCTTATTAGTTAAAAATCATCAAAACTTCTGAGTCCTTCTATTTGGCTATCTATCAAAAGCTTTTCTTAGTTTATAATAACCCTAGAGTTTTCGTTTTCGATGGTGGCAAAGGCCTATAACTCAACCCTTCTATTACGGTCTTAGGTTTTATAATATCTCCCTTACTTTGGTGTAGGCAACCTAGCCAATATTTAGGAATTCCTATGGCTATACGTTTCTTATACTATCTAGTAGGAGTACCTTTTGAAGCAAGTGTTATCAATGACAATTTCTTTTGGAAATTTTCGATCACTATTGATTGAAGCTTACACTCCTGATGGCTTAAAAGCTTTAGAGTTTAGTCCTTTAGCCTGATTCAACACTTCTCAAAGATATTACACTATACTTGTGCCCTCTTAATTTCAAAGAATTCTCCTAATTTTTTTTTCAGATTTTAAAATCTTAGATGTTGAAAGCAAAGAAGAAAAGCTAGCCTTCTTCTTAGAAAGAAGAAGCTCCTAATCCTCTTTGTAAAAGAAACCTCCAAGAACCAACTTTTAAGTTCTTTCTTATTTTGAGGTGGTTTTACTTCGATAATGGCTTTTTCTTTATTCTTATCAAATTTAATTCTCTACTATGGACCAAAAATCCTAATAAACTCCCTTCTCTTGCTCAAAAAGTACACTTTAAAGGATTCGACTTAAATTTGTGCATTACTGAAAAGCTTCTTGTAAATCCTTGGTATGATCTATAGTTCACAACAATGCCATCTATGTAAACTTCCAATGTATTTCCTATCAAGTTATGAAAAATGGCATTCATGGCCCTCTAGTATGTGGAACATTCTTTAACCTAAAGGCATTACAACCTACTTAAATGTCCCAATTGATCCTGGACATCTAAAATCCATTTTAGAACTATCATTTTTGGCTATAAAAATTCAACTGTAACCCCAAAATATCTATGAATGAGAATAAAGAATTTCCAACCATCATATCAATTAAAGAATCTGGAATTAGCTTCATATAAACATCCTTAGGAGTGGCTACATTTCAATCTAAGAAATTTACACAGATTCTTATTTTTTCATTTTTCTTAATTATACAGACAACATTCGCCAACCACTCACTATACCTAGCTCGTCTAATAAATCGTATTTACATAGTTTTCAAGTTTCTTCTTTGACCTTCAACTCGACTTCTTTTGGCCATATCCTAGAAGGTTGATGATGAGGCAAAATTCTAGCTTTATTAGAAATCTGATACACCGTCATCAATCATTTACACTTCTTAGAAGAGGAATCCACACTCTTTGCGTTAGATTTACCAAATGATGCTGGAAGCTTTATGGATTAATTTGAACATGGAACCTGAATAGGAATATCCCTAATCGTAATCAACTAATAGGAATCTTCTTTTTGGATCTTAGAGTAAGTTAAGTTCTTAAAAAATCTAGGATTCACTAGTATGTTATCTTACTTTTTCACTTTTTGTTATTGGGGCCTATATTACTTTCTTTAGAGAAAACAGATTTCAAACAAACCGATTTCTTAAAGTTTGCTCCTCTATTAATGTTATTTTTTAAAAACCTTTACAGAGGATCTTTATTACTAAATTCATCTTTTTTTAGTTCAAGTTAAAGGTATCAAATTTTCTAGGTTTCTTGCTAGTTGCCAATTTCAAGATGGTGACACTCGAGGCGATACTTCAAATTTGGGTTTCATACATTGATAAATAAGACTTTAAGGTTCATTTCTATTCTTATCAATTTGAGCAAATTCTACTTTATAATTTCGTCCTGAGATCTCCACCTTCTAATGGATGTTAGAAATTCTTTGGTCCCAATTCTTAAAGTCGGTGTTATATTTAGGAATTAAAAAAAACCTTATTCCTAAATTTGTAGCTAATATCAAACAATTTTCAACTTCTTTTTGACATCTAACAATAAACATCAATTGAATGTTAACAGTCTAGTTAGCTTCAACAAACATCATAATTCCTTTATTGATGTGAACTTGGTTCACATTCTTAAATCTCTAATATTAATTTGTCAACTGGCTCTTAGTGTTATGATATTTATAATAGTTTGCATATAATTTCCTCTTTCATAGGAATTGTATGCTTTAAAGACAATGTGATAAACTTTTCTTACAATATATATATATAAATTCTCCTTTATTTTGATAGTGTTAAAGGTATACTGCACTTGGGTCAATGAAGCTTGCAGTTTTTAAACTTTCAGGGCAAACGTAAGTTCTAGGGATGTTGACTTTGGCTACAACCAAATCATAAGAGTTCGTCTCGGTAATATAAGCACCTAGTGAATTCTTTTTGCAGTGACCGTCTTCTCTAAAGAGATCTTAATATTCAAAGACTTTCGCTGCTAATTCATAGAAAAATTCCATGCCTTAGAAATTTTTACTGCAATTCAATATCCATCTCCTTTTGAGCTAACTTCATAGATTTAGTTTCTAGTAGTGTGATATAACATCAACTTCTTATTATCTTAAAACAAATAATAAATATATCAACATTCTTACCACTCTTGTGAGTTACTCTCGACAACTCTGCTATGCTAACTTCAGGCTCAATTCTAAAAAATTGAGTTTAAATCAATCTTTCCATTTCAGCCAGGAGAAGATAAAATTCCTGGGTAACGATGTGCTCAATAGTGGATTAACCATCTTCACTAGGAAACAAGTGAATTATGTAGCCACAAGGATAATGATTTTCCTTATCAATCTATTCTAAATAAGCCTTGTGAAATTCTGGATGACTAAGCTATCTTAAACCAGGCTCGTGCAATTCTTGAACTTCTCTAATGAAGTCCATATTAACTTATAATCTCTTTTGTAGTGAGTGGATAATGGGATTGTGGATTACAACTACAATGTTACCTACCAAACCATATTGTGTTCCATTAGCTTCAACATCCCTATCAAATACTTGTTTGTTTTAAAGTTAGGGCCTAACTGTATGTCAAACATGACCTAGATTAATGTTAAGAGGTGTTGTAGGACTATCTTTTCTCTTGTGTGGAGGAACATATTTCTCATCTACAGTAGGAGTAGCTAGAAGGCAACCACATTTTCTGACTTCTATACTACATTAAAAGCATCCTCCTTTCAGAGTTGTTTTGAGATTTATTTTGTTAAAGCTGTGAAATTCTGCCCACCAAATTGCATCAATACGGTAGATAATTTGTCAACGATATCTGTTAACACTTTAATTGCGTCGTAGAGGTCACAATTAACTTCAACTATAGAACTTCATTTGTGTAAACAACTTCGTTCTGTTGCATCAATTTCAGGTTCTCACATATATAGAAGTCAGTTGAACGCGAGCTGACTTTTAAAGATTTTCTGCCATACGTAATCCAACACCTTCATAAAATGCTAAAATATATTGAAAAAGGAAATATTTGATTTAAACAACCAAAAATAATGCAAACTACAAAGGAATTTAACATAATAACATGAAAATACAATATAAAGAAAGCTAGAAAAATAATAACAAAGTGTTTTTAGAGTTGTTTGTCTCTTTAGAGATTATATTGAGGTTGTATTTTATAATATATTCAATATGTTGATTATCCTCTTTTCCTACCATGGTGCTGGTGAATTTATAATATTTTTAGCCTCAAATAATTTTGTGTTGTACTACCCACTTATCTATATTTTAGCTAACGAATTGTCATTTTCTCCTTAATTTTCATCTTTGCACTATTTTTAAAACATACGTCAATTATGCATTAATTGTTTAGAATTTTAGAATCTTGGACTTCTTAGGTGATTCTCATATGCATGAATTATCTAGTTGAATGAATTTCAATTTATTTTCAACTATTAATAATATTATATTGATTTAAATTGTAAATTATTAGATAAATATTAAGTAAGGATTAAATTTTTTTGACGACTTAAAAAAATATATGTTACTTACACTTAATACAGTGTACTAAAAAGATTTGATTGGAAGTACTCAAGATAAGACAAACCACTTAGGCAACCTTGATGTTTGACAGTGACACCTCTTACAAATTTGGCAAGGAGGAACTAGACTTTTTGAGCTTAAACGGCGCTGTGTCCACTTATGTCTCCACCACTGATCTCCAAAGGTTGATTCCAGAGAATTCCACTTTTGATTTACCAACAAAACAGAATTGATTAAAGTCTTCCATTATTGTTCTTTTGAACACTTCGTAACACACTGAGTTGATAGCTTTTGGTGGTTTATGTTGATAATACTCACATGTGATTATTTTATATTGTAAAACGAAGAGAAAAAAGATTAACATATAAGTTTAATGGGCTATTCCACTTATCGCCAATTAGATTTAGAGTGAAACCTTACTTGGGCTTATGTGTAGTCTAACTTTCTTTGTCGTGTGAGCCCGTAAGCTAATTACAAATTTTACATAGTATCAGAGCAGATTTGATCCGGATTATTAATTTCTAGTTGTCTGTCTAGATATTCAATCCTAACTGCTCGATCCGGTTACCACTGTGTTTATTTCAAATAACAACTGGATATCTAGTCCCAGTTGTATTTGAGGGAGAGTTGATAATACGCACATGTGAATATCTCATATTGAAAAAAAGAGAGAGAAAAAAGACTAACATATAAACCTAGTAGGATACTCCACTTATTGCTAATTGATTTTAGAATAGAACTTCACTTGAACTTGTGTGTGGTCTAATTTTCCTTCTCGTGTGGATCCATAGGTTTATCGTAAATTTCACAGTTTCAACTTTCAACCTACATAACATACTTTTTTATTAATTTTATCTTGGACATGTACCGTCACTCTGTTGGGATACTATATTTCATAGAAGTATGTTAATTTTAGATGGTTATAAACATCTGACACAAACTTGACAAAGGCATAGTTTATGTTTCATTTCAGTGAACGATAATCGGTTGTTATTCTAGAATTATTTGGTTGAGGACAATGGGGGTTGTCCCTTGACGTGGTTACAACTATTAAGAGGTGCATGTGTTGTTTGTTTGCATCATATAAGCGACAATCATCATTTGAAACGAAGCAAACTGTACAGCGTTACTCAATTGGTTAAGCTCAAAAGATTCCCAATTGTATATAATACAGTAGACAACTGCTTCGTTGAAGCAAGTTTATCCAACTGAAACTCGACTGGACCACCATTCTTTTTAAGTTGTGATATTCTTCCATCTGTTATATTGGCTAAGTGTAAACATGAACATTTTGCTAACAAGTGGTGGAGCTTTCAGGAATGTTTATGTTTGAATCTTCTTAATTCTCTTGTAGAAAATTAAATGCTTCGATTGTATATCAGAGGTGGTGCTTTCAGGAACTCCAAGTGGCAGACCATAATGCCTTTGATAAAGATGTAAAACTACTTTCAGATTCGTGCATTTCATGTATCGATATGTTTTGGACCATTTGAATGTGCTACTCGTTTACATTTATTGTATTCCCTTTCCATTCAATGCTTCCACCGGAACTCTTTCATTGCAGAGCCATGCTTGTCACACACATGACAGAAAATTTTATGAACAGAAAGAAAAATTACTTTGCTCTGGGTAAAGTTGACAGTTGCCAGTTTTAAGATGTCGACAGTAGAGCTGTCAATGGGTTAACTTGATTCTTTCCTCAGGCCACCAAAGAAGGAAGCACATCTTTCTCCAGGCTCTCTCCAAACTCTCCTATGTTGTGAGCATGTGTGCTTAGGATTATCTTTATTATCTGTTCACAGGGACTTTCAGCTAAGTTGGGAGACTCAGTCACTGGTTAAAGACTTCAAACTTAATTCGGATGGAGCTTTTAACACGGGTTCGGGTATAGCTACTGTTGGCGGCTTAATTCGCGACGGTCATAGACAGTGATGCGGATGCTAATTGTGGTTATCGTAGGGTCATCTTAAAAGTGAACGCCGTAGAAGTCATTAAGTTGCTTTCAGCTCCCACTATGGAGATTGACTTACATAACTTTTTATTGGCAGGTATACGTGGATTACTCCAATGCGATTGGAAGGTGCGAATACCGGGAGGAAAACCAGTGCACAAACCATCTAGCAGCAGTTGCACTGAAGATTTGTCCCGGATTCTATATTCTTCAAGAGCTCCCTTTGCCAATCCAGGATCTCATCCGACAGGACAGGCAGAGAATTGAGTCCCGCCAAATTTTGCGAGAGTTAGATTTGTGTTTGGCTTTTCCTTTGTATTCCAAAGAAAAAAAAAGACTTCCTTTCCAAGCAACTATGAAGATTTCTAACTAATTACTCGAAATTGTAGTCCTGAAAAGAGCTTATGATTTGCACATCATTGGGGGATAATATCGTAAGAAAAGGAACAGGAAGACGAAACATAATATTAAATAATTGATATTTTTTATTTAGTATTCGTGATACCCTATAACCTTCAGATTACTATTTAACTCGACAAGAAGCAGCACGTCTTTCTTAAAGCATTTTACTCATAATCATAATCAACACCTAACCCTTTCCACTCGATTTATTTTAAACTGTTGCAATTGCGACATTGGTTTCCACTGCTTTCATGGCTTCAAATCTTGGCTCCTTGGCATGGAATTTCAGCCCAGCATACAGTTTCATGTAGTCCTGAAATACGAATTTTGGGTACACTGGTTTCTTCTCTGCTTCTGTCTCTATCAAAGCTGGCGCTGGGTAAATAACTGCATCGCTTCCAGGGTTGTAGAATGAAGCTATTGACATCCTTGTGCCATCTGTCTGAGCAATCACTCTGTGCTCCACACTCTTGTACTTGCCATTGGTAATTACCTGAGGTTACAACATTTCCATGAAGCTGAAACTGACTGTATAGTAACATGTAGCAAGCAAGATTTGATCACATCAGAGTAAATTGCTATACCTCAAGTTGGTCACCAAGGTTGACAACAATGGAGTGGCGCATAGGAGGCACATCGATCCATTGGCCATCTTTCAGAAGCTGAAGACCACTGACCTTGTCATCCTGGAACAGCAAGATGATGCCTCCAGCATCTGTGTGCGCTCTGAGTCCCTTGATCAGGTCTGGTTTAGGGCATGGTGGATAGTTGCTAACTTTGGTACCAAAAGTTGGACCCCTAGAACCATAAAAGGCCTTCTTAAGGTAGCCCTTTTCCAGTCCAAGGTTCTCACATAACAAGACCAGCAGCTCCTCCGCCAGTTTCTCCAACTTCAAAGCAAATTCCTTCATCACCTTCCTGCAATATTAATTTTTTAGGGCCACTGTTAATAGGTGCATAACTTTTGGTTCAAACACCAGAGACAGAGACAGAGACAGAGACAGAGGAGAGATTTAACTTAAAGTGAGAACAGTAAATGTGAAGAGGGGTCTGATAAATGTGTTCCTTTTTATTTTTTTTTCATATAGTGATGGACTGTTGTTTATATACACGGAGATAAAGCCAAAATGCTAATTAACAGAGCTAACTACCGACCCTTCTTGAGATAAAAATAGTGGTTTATGTAGCACATGAAGATGCATATTCCACGGCAGATTCAGATTTCAGAGTCATTGTACATATCATATATATATGATGCACACTGAAACTCAAAACAATTCAACAATTTGCAACTTTTAATAACCTGTACTCATCATCCAGATCAGGGATCAGCGCAATGTCGGAGTCAGGCAGATGGCGCAGGAAGAAGGTGCTCTCCCAGTCCATATCTTTGATCTCTGTTTCGACACCCTCAAGAGCCTTGCTTGCTACCAATTCCTTGAACCTCTGTTCCATGCATTTCTTGTAATGTCCTTTTGTCAATCTCTCCACGGTATCCAAAAACTCAGGAGCAATTCCATGGTTCAGCAGCTACAGAAACCAACAGTACATGTTGAAAGAAATATACCAGAGGACTTAAGAGATTAACATAATATTAATAAAACTTCTTGCTATAGAACATAATAAATGTGATTAGGTACCTCAAAAAAGCCCCAGTTTTCACAGGCATCTTTAAGCTTTTCCTTGGTAGCAGCGCTCTCCTCACCATATAACTTTTCCATGTTAATCACTGGAAACTCCATCTCTCCAATCTCCAACAAGCTCTCTCTCTCTCTCTCTTTCTCTGAGCAAGGCTTTTTCTTGTTAAATGAGTGGGAGGGTGGTGCTATTTATAGAAGGCAAGGCATAGCCAGGCACGGTGGCGCCAAGAATGAGGAAAAAGAAAATAGGACCAACACCCAAACAAAAATTTTCTTCATGTTTAATAGGCATTATGGTAAAAAAACTTCAATTCGGAGGTTAGTTAGAAAGGAGCTCTTTTAGTTTAAGTGAGGTTCTAGGTTCGAACCGTCCTTATATATGCAGTTGTTTAAAACTTGGGGTTAGAGCTTTGTTTCTCGCAAAGGACCTATCTGGTTCGAGCGAAGATTAATCTAGGTGTAGATGGCTTAAAAGTGTCTTCTTGTAATTGGGACCCTCTTAGGGCACCTCGTAGGCAACAAAAAAAATAGACATTATGGGAAAGGACAAAATTTTTTTGTTTTGTTTGACAATCAACTGATTATATTGGTGATTACAATATAACTGATTTGATTAGTAGATAATATCAACTATTTATTTAAAGATATTTTGTAAAATTAACTGTTTAGTATTAATTATTTATGTGTAAAATGATTTATAAAGACATAACTTAAAAAAAGATTTATAAAGATACGAGTATTATATCATAATATTTTTTAATATTCTCAAAAGAATTTAAAAAGAAGAAAAGAAGTCAAAACCGTCTTTTAAAGCAAAGATATAATATTCCTCGTAAGTGCGTTTTCAAATTTAGCGGATTGGTTTCAATTCGCCTCTAATCAGTTGATTACTAAATATAATTACCAATGACTTGACTTCGTCAAATATCTAAAAATCTTTTAATTCGCCAAAGTAGTAGATAGTAATTGGGAAATGCAATTTTGATAAATTTTAATATTGCCTCATTACTATTTGGCTAATATTTATTTAATAAATGTGAAAAAAAAATGATATTTGTGAATAAGTAATAAAAATTAAAAACTAATTGCCAATGGAGCTATCATGTATTGATAGCTTTCGGTGCGGCATGGTGGGGCGCTGTAATGAAAGTAAATCTAGCAGCTGTTGGATGCTCACTTTTTTTAAATAATAATTAAATTTTTTTTTCTTATTTATCTTTTAGTTGTTATAACTCATGAAAATTATTAAACTTGATTTCGTTTTTTCACTTTTATTTGATTTTATTATTAGTTACATATATTATTTTATCTCTTAGCATCTCAAAGCTAAGAGATGGCCTTAGTTAGGCTGCTGTCACGTACAATCAGCTCAAGTTGAGTGCTTTTCATCACACTTTAGTAATCTAGTCTTGCCTGCAAAGCGTGCTCATTATCCTCCAGCCATCACTTCAAAAGGCACCTTTTTGTGTGGGGAAGTTCTGGTGGCATTGATCCCAGTACATTCATGGAACTGGGCACAAGAGGTGGAATTATATGAAGGAAACAAGCTCGTGCGGAGGGAAATTGAGGTTGAGCAAGAGAGGCACTACTCATGAGAAGCATAGCACATGCGATACTACGTTCATCATCAACGTGGAGCCTGGCTTTAGCCGTCGCATACTTTTTAAGAGTACGCAATGCTCACGATTGCACCACCACCTTTTAAGCATAGTTCAGATTTCTCATGAAAGTCTCTAAGCAAAGTTAAAGGGATGGAATGAATGTGGGATGTAACTGGTGAGTCAATAGTTATGCTCTTAGGGAGTTGGTGAGCTCTTTGTAGAAGGATGATACATAGTTTGGATTTCCTCTGAAAGGTCCTCATATTACACTCCCTCTTCAGGGCAAGTTTGAGCACTATTTGATCCCTTTTAGACTAATTGCATGGGCATTATATTATGCCATACAGATGAAAGATGAGGGATGTTGTAGAGCTAGATAATTGATTTCCAAATGTGATCCGTTTGTCGGATCTAGACAAAAGTGGTCAATTTCCTGCTCTTTTAGGTTGCACAATGAGCAAATGAAGGGAATATTAAAGAAATGACTAATTATATACATGTGGGGAGCCTTCCTTTTAATAGAAGCCACATTATAAAGGGAATTCTAAGGTTGGATTGAGAGAACCAAACTAGCTGGAACCATTTGACCCTTAAGGCTAATAATCTTAGTAAGTGTTCGTTTGGATGAGCTTTTGTCAGTAGAACTTTTGTTAGTATAACTTTTATTAGTAGAGTTTTTCTAAGAAATCAGTTGACTATTTGGTTGTCATTTTAAAAAGAGCTTCATACAATAGACTATTT
>JAOTAZ010000009.1:4595770-4611376 GCA_025629785.1 Erythroxylum oxycarpum | reverse complement strand
AGTTAAGAAAAATTGTGTATAAATTAGTTTTTCTTTACGAAGCTTATAAGTATGCCTTTTAAAGATGATTTAAAACCTAAGGAAGGGAAGGAAAATGTGATCTTTCTTTCTTTGAAAATGAAATAATAATTTAAGAAGATCAAGGCAACGTATAATGATGTAAGAGAGTCTTATAGTTATGAAAAGTAAAAAGTTAGACCAAGAGTTCTAAATGATAGGGTTCAAATAGAAAAAAGGGGGGGAAAAGTTTCAAAAGAAGAGGAGTGAGTGTCATAAGAAATAAAAACAAGCAAGTGACCTTATATATAAAGGGAAGAAATATTAAGAGTGCTTGTAATGCTAATGAATTTAACTTTGATTGTTTAAGATTTGTTTACTAGATGAGAATGAAAAATACTATCTAAAGTTAATAAATGGAATAGGTGTTTATTTTTTATGTCTGTCGATTGACTTCAGGTATATATGAAAAAAAAAGAAAGGTCCCTAATTTAAAGGAGCTTCAAGTGTTTGCCTAAAGGAGATGATCCATTTCAATTCATTAAATGAATCAATGAGAAAACTTATAAGCTACACCTTCTTTGTGATGATTTAAGCCTAAAACCTTTTAAGGAGAGAGGAAATTATGCAATCATAACAAGTACTTAGATTCTTGATCACATTAGTAGGATACAAAGAAGGAAAATGAGAAAAATAGGTTAAAAATGGAAAATGAAAAAGAGCATAGCATTATGATTTGTGAAACTACACCTCTCCTCTTTCCTTTATATTATTCCTACCAACTATTACTTTTTAATGTCTCTTTCTGTTGGGCCTCAAATTTTTTTCTTGTTGAGTTAAGCATGATTTAAATAATTTTTTAGGTTTTGATAGATTAATTATTTTAGATTTATTTAATTATGTCAAAGTTAGTAAGATTTTATGACATAGGTTAATTGAATTAAAGTGTTAAGGTAGTAAGATTGCATGAGGGCATTTTGGGAAGATTACTTAAGCATAAAAGACATAAAGCATAAATGGAAGGGCATAATGGACTTTGCACACTCATTAAGGGTAGAAATGTAAGAAGAAATGTTGTCTTGTTCTTTTAAGAGGGGAAAAACGTGATTTGAGGGAGAGAAAGAAGAGAAATGCGAAAACAAAGAGAGGAGAAGAGAGTTTCGGTGTAGAAGAGAGAAAATGAGCTAGGTTTCGATTTTTCTTAACCGTCAAAAGAGATTTTAGAGTTGTTCAAGAAAAGAAAAAGGTAGAGGAAGAGAAGAGCTTTCATTTAAGCTAAGAAACTCTTCATTTGGTGAAGAATCAAGGTAAGATCATTTTGAATCTTTTGGATTTTTAGAAGGATTTTAGTTCATATAGTTTAGAAAATGCTTAGGTTCAAGTATTCTTGAATCAATTTTAGTGATTTTGCATTGTGGGGTTTTCAATTAGATTCCTATTGAATGGGTTTTTCCATTATTAAAGGAAATCAAGAAAGGCAAGAAGAGCAAGAGGAGAGACATTCTTAAGCAAGGAAATTCAAGGTGGGTAAATGTTTATAATAGAGTTAATAAGCCATTAATGTTTTCTTTGAATCAAAGAAGTTTAATGATTTCCATTGCATCATAAATGTTGCATTTATTGCTTTTTGAATGCTTTGAGAAAGTGCTACATGTTTGGTATATGAATTGTGTGAATGATTTATGAAATGAAAAATGGAAATGATTTTGAAAGGATATCAAGTTTATGAAATAAAATTTCGAAAAAGTGTCATTTTGGGCAATATGTTTACAAGATGTGAATTGTATGATTATGTGAGTTTGTGGTGGTCCCCTAAGCTAAGTCAAGTGCACTTTAACAAAAGGCTTCTCCCGCCTGCCCGTTAGTGGCATGGAGCTCCTTTATGGACTCCTCTAAGTTCATGGCTACGCAAGACCATTAAGTGGGATTGCGATAGTACGTTCTATTCACGGCTATACAGGACCATTATCTGAAAATGTGTAGTACGTTCTGTTTTGGATCCACCCAAACCATTTTGATGTGCTCATGATATGTTGACAAGATTGATGCATACATGATTTGTTTTATTGTGATTTTGGTTGAAAATTTAAGAACCATGTGTTTTATGATTCAATAAGAATTTTCTATGACAAGTGAATGTCTTCAATGGTTTTGCTTATTATCGGTTATAAACTTATTACCCACAAGCTTTCAAGCTCACCCTCCTTTCCATCCCATCTTTAGGTGAAGATAATGAGATCGAGTAACCAAGAGTTGAGGCATCATTCTACTTTTGAAATGTTTTTGTAATTTAAGTTGGATTTTGTAGAAACAAGGCTTTAGACGTATGTCAAGAATTATTGGGTTTTGTACATTTTCTATTTTGGATTTTGATAATGATGATGTATGTGGCTTGGAATGCCATTAAAGCTTTGTAAAACTCATATTTTTTGTTGTTAATGAAATAAGAATTGCATATGGATGATGTTGAGTTGGAATTAAGTATATTTGAAGAGGTTATCAACTTGAGATGATGATTTTTGAATATGAAATTGTTGATATATGTACATAAGTGAGATGTTATGGACAAGAAAGATAGGAATTATGAATTATGAGATGTAGTTGAATGTGATGAGTCAAATGAGTTAAGATTTGAAAGTTTAATGAAATCAATTTGGTAGTTGAATGATTAAGAAGTGATATTTGCATTGGAGGAAGTGAATATGGGACAACTACATTGATTTGTACTTTTGACCATTTTGGAGGCAAAATATCTTTTTAGGGTCTTCATGAAAGTTATAGGTTTTGAAGTCCTCTTCAAAATTGTTTTCTAATGACCCTAATCTGACATTCCTAGTGAAATTTATGCAAATTGCCTCAAAGCAGGCATAATATGATTGAGGACAAAATCATAGTCTTTCATAGGGGAAAAATATATGTTCTGATTCAAGGGAAAATCTGGATTAATGTGGCTGAATTAGGAAAAGTTGTCTTCTTGGAAATTGTAGATATTTGTTTTAGCTTTCCAATGGTATATAGTATGTTATTTTTAGATATCAGAGTTGAGAGATATGAGCATTAGAAGTTATGATATCACAGAGGATGTTTTATACAGGACAGCTTGCGTCGCACTCGCACTGGTTGTTCCTACGATCACACTAGGCCCTCTTGTGATCACACCAAGCACTCTTTCGATCACACCAGGCTCCCTAGTGATCCCACTGTTGTTCCTCGTGATCGTACATTCCTCGTGATTGCACATTTATTCCTTGCAATCGTACTCGAAGGGTTTTCCAGCTATGAACATGTTTGACTCTTTTGTCCATAACTTTGTCATCTGACGTCAAAATGACCTGTTTTTGTATCAATATTTTCCTAACACATTTCTATACCTCTACATAAAAGTGGATACCATTTGGTATTGAAATGAAAAATATTTATGAAAAGAAAGTAAAGGTATGGGTTGGAAGAGTATGAATTGGATATTTTACTGAACATACTTCAATATTTTGATCATATCTTGATCTATAGAGCTTTAAATAAGATATTCTTCATCATAAATAAAGTAGAGACATAGAGATACAATTTTTTTTGAAGAAGTCAAATTGTAATTCTGGTTTGAAGTTTCCCAAAATCTGTTTTGAAATAGGAGAAATGAGTTTCATAAGGGTGACTGACTAGTGTGGGCACGCCACCCTTGTGGGATGTGCATTCGGATTTCACTTATGGTTTCAAAGCAAGAGTTGGGCTCCAAAAAAGTGATCCAACATTATGGTATTAGAGCAAAGTTGGACTCCAAAAACGGGGTCCAACAATTATGGTATCAGAGCCCAGAATTAGGATCTTATATGGGTAATTTTTGAAATATGTGGCAAGTTACATGCATTTTAGTCATGTCATAGCAGATAGTAGCGACTGATTTCTAGTCTGAGTCGCATATGTATGAATCATGCACAAGAGCAATTGTTAAGAGTTGAGCTCATAGAATTAGTGAGAAAAATGATACTCTTTCATGATATGGGAAAATGAAAGTTGTGGATAAATAGTAATGAGAAATAGTATATAGGTAAATATGACAGATAATGATTCAACGTAATTGTATTGGAGAATGCATTATTGAATATGACGTCAATATGGAATTGTCATGATATATCCCCGAATGTAATATAGATATGAATGTATTGTCATGGATTGTTAAGGAAAATGGGGATATAAGTAGAAATAATGAGATTAGAGTATACAAGTAGAATGTATTGAAAACAGAAATTGTTATGATCTTAAGAAGATGAATTGGAATTGAGGTGGTTTTTTGATGAATGTGACAAGAGTTATGCTCCACTGTAAGAAGATATTAGGGGAATTGAGATCAAAATTCCGTAATGATTATGCATCAATGATTCTGATTTGATTGAGGATATGCGTATGAAAGATGAAAAAATGACAATAGGAAAATGAGATAGAAATGAGGAAAGAATAAATGGGAAATGAAATAGACATAAAATGACCTTTCATGAGAGGAATGATATATAATAAGGAGAAAGTTAGAAATGCATATAAGATAGGATTTTATGTATGAATGAGATTAAGAAAGGATGAAGAATCAAATGAGAAGAGTTAATGCACTCAATATGGTAGTTGACTCATTATGAAATGATGTAACATTAGAAGAGATAAATCCTAGAAAATTGGTATGGAATTGATGTTAAAATGTGTGTTAATGCAAGGGAGAAAGTACATGGCATGATAGTGTCCTGATAAAAATAGGTTTCTGTCGCAATCGTGGTAAGGATACCCCGATCATGGGCAAGGATAAAGAGAGAAATATTATCTATATTGTCTAGGCCCAATGGAGATCAAAGTGTCATTTGTGTAAGATATAAATTGGTGAATTGTCGGAGACAAATCTCTAGATAGAATGGGACGACTTTGATGATGCACACCTAAGCATATGCGACAGTAATTATGTTTACTACTTCATTAAGTTTTGGTAATTAGAACATTATGACCTTGTAAGAACGATAGAAATTGGTCTTCTTAAGGTGTTAAGAATGGATGATAATGCAATGATGATAACAGCTGATTGATAAAGATTGCATGAACAGTATAGATGACAATATCAAGAAATAATCTTTCGAAGAAGAATTTCACTAAATTAGGTGAAGCAGATTAGATAGTTTATATTAAGAATGATCATTGAAAGAACAAATTAGAAATGAATATGAGATGATTCAAAAGTGGGTATTGGAGTCCTATTCCTGACAGAGACACAAGCATAAAATGTAGATTATGCTGTTGAGAGTGTATGCATTATATTTGATGACTCAGGTAAGAATTTCGAGGAAGAAATTCTTTTAAGAGGGGGAGAAATGTTGGCCCCTGATTTTTTTTTTTATTAAGCATGATTTAATTTAATTATAAGGTTTATTGGATTAATTATTTTTAGAGTTAATTATTATGTCAAGGTTAGTAGGATTTTATTGCATAGATTAATGGAATTAAAGTGTTAAGGTTATAAGAATGTTCAAGGGAATTTTTGGCAAGACACTTAAGTATAAAAGACACAAGGAATAAATGGAAGTGCCAATTGGACATTTCACATTCATTAAGAGTAAAAGTGGAAGAAGAAATGCTTTCTTATTCTTTTAGGAGGGGAAAACGTGATTTGAGGGAGAGAAAGAAGAAAAATATGAAAACAATGAGAGGAGAAGAGAGTTTCGGTGGAGAAGAGAGAAAAGAAGAGAAAATAAGCTAGGTTTTGATTTTTCTTAGCCATTAGGAGAGATTTTGAGGTTGTTAAAGAAGAGAAAGAGGTAGAGGAAGAGAAAAGCTTTCATTAGAGCCAAGAAACTCTTCAATTGGTGAAGAATCATGGTAAGATCATTTTGAATCTTTTGGGTTTTTAGCAGGATTTTAGTTTATGGAGTTCAAAAAATGCTTGGGTTTAAGTATTCTAGCATTAATTTTAGTGATTTTGCATTGGGGGATTTTCAATTAGATTCCTATTGAATGGGGTTTTGCCATTGTTGAAGGAAATCAAGAAAGGCAAGAGGAGAGGCATTTTTTAGCAAAGTTTTAAGTAAGGAAATCGAGGTGGGTACATGTTTATAATAGAGTAAATAAGCCACTAAGGTTTTCTTTGAATCAAGGAAGTTTAATGATTTCAATTGCATCATAAATGTTGCATTTATTGCTCTTTGAAAGCTTTGAGAAAGTGCTACATGTTTGGTATATGAATTGTTTGAATGATTTATGAAATGAAAACGGAAATGATTTTGAAAGGATATCAAGTCTATGAAATCAAATTTCAGAAAAGTACCATTTTGGGCAATCTATTTACAAGATGTGAAATGCATGATTATGTGGGTTTGTGGTAGTCCCCTAAGTTAATTCAAGTGCAGTTTGACAAAAGGTTTCTCCCGCCTACCGACTAGTGGCATAGAGCCCTTTCATGGACTCCCCTAAGTTCCCGGCTATGCAAGACCATTAGATAGAGACCTAGTACGCTCTGTTCACGACTACATAGGACCATTATGTGGAAATGTGTAGTATGTTCAGTTTTGGATCCACGTAAAACATTTTGATGCGCTCATGATATGTTGATAAGATTGATGCATACATGGTTTGTTTTATTATGATTTTGGCTGAAAATTTAAGAGCTATGCGTTTTAAGATTCAATAAGAATTTTCTATAACAAGTGAATGTTTTCAATGGTTTTGTTTGTTATCTGTTATAAACTTCTATCCCATCTTCAGGTGAAGAGAATGAAATTGAGAAAGAGTTAAGGCATCATTCTACTTTTGAAATGTTTTTGTAATTTAAGTTAGATTTTGTAGAAACAAGGCTTTATACGTATGTCGAGAATTATTGGGTTTTGTACCTTCTGTATTTTGAATTTTGATACTGATGATGTAATGTAGCTTGGAATGCCATTAAAGCTTTGGAAAAATCACATTTTTGTTGTTAATGAAATATGAATTATTTATGGATGATGTTGAGATGGAATTAAGTATATCTGAAGTGGTTATCAACTTGAGATGATGATTTTTGAACATGAATTGTTGATATATATACATAAGTGAGATGTTATAAGAAAGATTGGAATTATGAATGATGAGATGTAGTTGAATGTGATGAGTCAAATGAGTTAAGATTTGAGAGTTTAAAGAAATCAATTTGGTAGTTGAAAATTTAAGAAGTGATATTTGCATTAGAGGAAGTGAATATGGGATAGCTACATTGATTTGTAATTTTGACCCTTTGGAAACAAAATATCTTTTCAAGGAGTTTATGGAAGTTGTAGCTCTAGAAGTCCTCTTTGAAATCGTCTTTGAATGACCCTAATCTGACATCCCTAGTGAAAGTTATGCAAATTGCCCCAAAGTAGGCATAATATGATTTAGGACAAAATCATAACCTTTCATAGAGGATAAATGTGTGTTTTGATCTCACGAGAAAATCTTGATTAATATTTGTTGAATTAGACAAATTTGTCTCTGGGAAGTTGTAGATGTTTCTTCTAGCTTTGCAACAATATATAGTATACAATTTTTGGATATCGAAGTTGAGAGACATGAGCATTACAAGTTAGGATGTCGTAGAGGATGTTTTATGCAGGATAGCTTCAGTCGCGCTCACATTGGGTGTTCCTGCGATCACACTAAGCAATCTTGCGATCGCACCAGGCACCCTTGCATTTGCATTGTTGTTCCTTGTGATCGCACCTTTATTCCTTGCGATCGGACCTAAAGGGTTTTCCAACTCTAAACATATTTGACTCTTTTGGACATAACTTTGTCATCTGACCTCAAAATGACCTGATTTTTAAAGCAATAGTTTCCTAACACATTTATAAACCACTCTATAAAAACATATATCATTTTGCGTTGATCTGAAAAATATTGATTAAAAGAAAGTAAAGGTATGAGTTGGAAGAGTATGAGTTAGATATTTTACTGAACATAGATATTTTACTGAACATACTTCTGTATTTTGACCATATCTTGATTTGTAGAGCTTTAAATAAGATGATTCTTGTTTCCAACTAAATGAGAGACATTGAGCTACAAATGTTCTAAAGAAGTGAAAATGTAATTCTGGTTTAATGTTTCCCAAAATCTATTTTGAAATAGGAGAAATGAGTTTCACTATGGTGACTGACTGGTGTGGGCATGCCATCTTTGCAGGATGCGCATTCAGATGTCACTTATGGTTTCAAAGCAAGAGTTGGGCTCTGGAAATGGGGTATATCATTGTGATATTAGAGCAAGAGTTGGACCCCGAAAACGGGTTCCAACAATCACCCCACATCTGGCATCTAAATTACATTGTAAGAAAGAGATGATAAAATTTGGCTTAGAGGTAAGAACTCCAGTAGGTGATTCTACAATGATTGGAGAAGTATGTAGAGGGTGTATTATTCGGGTTGACCACGTTAAGTTGAAAGCCAATTTGGTAGTACTACAGTTAAAAGAGATAGACCTTATTTTAGGTATGGACTGGCTTACTGTTCATAGGGCTATGATGAATTGTTACACTAAGGAAGTTATTCTTGAATCTCCTACCCAACCAAGGGTGATATTTTGAGGTGTTAGTCAAGTAGTGCCAACCAGATTGATTTCATCAATGAGCACTTTTGGACTGATTCAAAGTAGATGTGAGGCCTATTTAGCCTATATGACTGATACCTGAGTTAAGAAGACCTTATCGGATATTCCTAAGGATAGAAATTTTCTAGATGTTTTTCCTACTAAATTATTGGGATTACCACCAGATAGGGAAATGAAGTTCACCATTGACCTTGTCCCAGGTACTACTCCTATATCTATTCCTCCTTATAGGATGGCACTTGTGAAACTTAAAGAGCTCAAAATTTGGTTGCAGGAGTTGTTAGATAAGAGTTTTATCAGACCTAATATTTCTCTTTATCGAGCTCAAGTTTTGTTTCATATATCTCAATTCACATGCCAAGTTCGTCAATTCAATTTGGTTACTTCTTCAATTATAGCTAATTCCATTGGGCATCAATTATGCACATTTTCTCATTTCCAAATTCACTATCAGCCGTTCTTAAAACTTAGCTCGATTGGCTTGTCAATATCAACTCTATTTAGCTTTTCCATACTATCTCACTGAATATTTATATTTACACAAATATGTATCAACCATTACTCAATATTCATCATAACCATCCATACACAATTCCATAATGCATATTCTTATACCAATCCATATTTCATTAACATCATATATCAAAGTTTACAATCATCAACGACATTTCAAGCCATATTCCAAATTCAATATTAATATCCAAATTACATAACATATAAAACCCAAAATGCTCCATATACACTTGGAGCCTTGTTTTACATCATTTATCCTAAACAACACAAAGCATGCAAAATCGTGTTATGCCTTGATCCCTTTTTCTTGATTGCTCGTTCAATAAACCTGAAATTGGGGAAAAAGTGGGGGTGAGCTGGGAAGCTCCGTGGGTTACATGTTTATAACAAAAATAACGATCAAAACAGTTTTAAAGGTCTATTTCCATAAAATTCTCCTTTGAGTCATAAAACACCTGTTTTTTTAAAAATTCTTATCATATATTTGAAACCACTTGAAAACACAATTCATGCATTTGATACCCTTTTCAAATGTTTATAAAACTATGAATGCATTAAACTTGTCATAATTTAACACATAAACACATAAACCTAACACATCATAATGGTTTGGCAAGTCCACAATTCATGACGAACTACACAATTCCATAAAATGACCTTGTGTAGTTGTAAATTCTTAAGGAGTCCTAAAAGGAACTCCTTGCCACTTGCGGGCAGGCGGGAGAAGCCTTTTCATGGTCAGCGTGCACGCGACAGTTCTTGGGTGGACTATACCTAACCCACATAACATGTAATCATGCTCTTGAAAACATTTTGCCATGATTGGCACATGCTTGAAAACTTGTTCTCATGCATGCACATGACCTATTTCATATGCATTCACATAATTCTTTCACAATTCAGTCAAACCAAATCACATATCAATGCATATCAATTTCTCAATTCATCAGTCAAATTCTCATACACATTCTCAAATCATATCAATTCTCAAATCATTTTAAAACAATGCTTTTGAAGTCATTTTATCTTGAATTTTTAAAACATTATTAATGACTCATTATTTAACTATAAACATAAAACCCACCTTATAATCTTTGCTTGTACACTTGTTCTACATGCTTCCCCTCTTGCTCCTCTTGATTTCATCAACACTTAATATTCACCCAATCAAGGGGTTTCTTGGCTCATCTTGAAGCTCTCATCATTTTCCATCTTTTTCCTTCTTGGATTTTCTTCAAATACCTTCTTGAATGCTTAGAAAATCAAAGCCCTAGCAACATCTCTCTTCTTCTCCTTCTTTTCTCCATTTTCGACACCCTCTCTCTTCTCTCCCCTCTCATTTTTGTTATCTCCTCTCTTTTCCTAAGCAATTCCCTTTTAATTTCCCCTTTTTATACTCCACTTTAAGCCCTCTGCCCCAAAGCCCATTTGACCCTTAAAGAGGAAGCTTTGTCCAATAATGGCCTCATGCCCTCTCTTAAGCCCAAGGCCTACTATACCCTTAGGCATTTATCACTTGACTCTTTAATCAAATAATTCATGTCCTATGGTCTTACTCAATTTAACATGTTAATTAAATTCCATTAACATGCTAATTAATGTCACCAATTGCAATAATTTCCAATTTAACCTCAAAATTCATTTTAAATCATACTTAATTCTTTCCAAAAATCATACCCTTTTTCTAACCATGAAATGTAAGGAATTTAATAAAACTTTCTTCTAAACAAATATTCCTTATTGTCTTAATTTAGTAATAACACCTCAAATAATTCAATTTGGCTTTATTTATAACAATTTTACATCATTATTTCATATTTAATCCATCTTGGATCTAAACCATACTTTCCATTTCATTTCAATTTAATGAATTCTTCTTTGTTTATACATAATTAATCATAAACCATTTCTCATTTAATAGTCCTAACTTGCAAAATGGTTCGGGGTCCAACATTTCTTCCCCTCTTAAAAAAATTTCATCCTCGAAATTCACATCTTACTGATCTAGTGGCAAGGGTTTACTTCTTCTTGTATTTTCTTTGTTTTTCCATTTTTCTTCATCATTCAAATACTTCCCTTCCAATGACTTTAGTTAACGGACTCCGTCAATCCTTTCATGACTTGTTCAGATCTCACACCTTCCTAACCTTGCTTACTCGATCTTGACCATACCTTGGCATGATTGTACTTATAAAAATGTACTCATATGAGAGTATCATAGAGGTAACTTGTCTTGCACTTAATGATCACATCATAGTAAGGATAAGTGACTGCGTACTAACATTCTTTAATCCTCATGCCTATTCTTACTATTTTATGTCCTTGACATGATCCTTCTATTTCATTCATCTTTCTTAATTCACTTGCTGCTTATCATTCATCCATTCCACTTGTCCAATACATCGCCAATTCTAGCTTTTGAACAACGTGTAAGCCTTACTCATCATAATACAAAAGCAATGACTCTTTCTATCTGCTAATTCCTCAGACAGTGTTTAACTAAATTCACTAGTACTGTGGTTGTCGTATGTAAAGTCAATTAGACCTATACTTAGATCTCATAACCCTATGAACTTCAAACTCTATGCCTTAAGCATATTCTTGATATTCAAGACCATCAATTCAATTATTCACTTGCTTGCTTTGTCATTCTTAGTTACTAAAAGATCTTTCATTGTATTCTTGCTAGGATGCATAACCTATGTTACCAGTTGCACCTTGCAATTTCACATACTTCTTATTTCATTCACTATGTATCATTCTTCCTATTCAGCTCAAAGTTCAAATCTGTATTCAATCCATCCATAAAATTCACAATCTTTTACTCCTCAATTCGGGATATACTAAACCCCCAATTTCATGTTTCTTTTTGCATTAGTTCTGATAACCTCAATACTGAATTTCTACTTAAGGTATCTGATATAACACTTTGCTTCACTTGGAATTTCTCACTTGTACAATCATAGTCTTTCAATATATCCATCTCCTGAGTCTTATATTTTCTTAATTCAGTGATTGCCTTAAACTTTTACAATCTATACTTGCATATGTACATCTAAGTTGTTTCTGTTCATATACTGTCTCCAACTTCCAAATGATCATCAATGTAACCATTCTAAATCATGTATCGAATCATCAACTCATAAGGTTGCAATTGTCTCTATGCATATAAAATCACTTTATTTTGCTACGTTGGATTTTATCCTAATCCTTTATACAACATCAATGTATACTATAAAAATCTTCAAATTTATACAATATAGTTTGCATCGATATAATTCTTCAAAATTCTGTTTACTTTCATTACTCATACACTTTACACTTTTTCCTTTCTTCATGTATTCATACCATTCTTCTCAATTCCTTGTATACCTTTAGTACATCATCAAATCATGGATCACTTTAGTCTCCAATACCATAGTGATATCAAGCATTTGTTAACTCAAACAATCATTATCAAATTCCGTGTGTCTCCTGGTTTACCCTCATGATTTTCTTAAATAACTGATTTCTCAATGAGGTACATTGTCTCACTTTCTTTTCAATTTCCCCTATTGGCTTCCTTCCTTGAATGATTTTCTCTATTCCTTGCATTTCCTTAGATCTCACTTGTAATTATTCTCATAGTTGCTCATCCATATCAATTTCCCTACATATTGCAGTCTATTTGCAAATTTAACTTCTTGTGATTTTACTATATTCACTAAGTCAAATCACTATCTCCCAAACATAATTTCACATCAAAATATTATATTATCAATCAATGTCTCCTCAAAATTTAGAAATTCACTCATGTGATCCTTGCCATCAAATAAACTCTATGCTTTCTCATTAACATATTTGACATCTTTGCTTGAATCTCTATTAGGGAGTGTCCTCACTTTTAAATCATTAACTATTCCTGCAATCTTGATCAATCACCTATTATTATCAGCACCTTAATAGATATTCTTAATACCTCTAGACCAATTTCTATGGTCCTCACAAGCTCATAATACCCAAGTCTCTTAAGAACCCTATGGAGTAATGATCATACTTATGGTCACATATACTTGGGTGGCATCATCAATATCATCCCATTTTTTTTTCTACATATAAATTCTGTTTCATATTCGTGCTCCTTTGGTCTCCATGAATCCTAGACAATATTCTTCTCTTAATCTTCAAATTCATTCCTTATTGTAACATTTTTAATAAATCTCTATCTATGTCCCCTTGATTATTGTAAGCACTTTCATGGGACACTCTAGTTTTCCCTTAACCTTTGGACTATGGGAGCTATAACTAACATAATATCCAATAAATCATAAGTTTCTTTCTCTATCATCTCCACATATATATATATTACCCTCATGCTTACTAGACTCACTTGTATATGATAATGGATCATCATATAAATACTCACAATAACAAACAAATTACCCTTCTTGGACTTGTACAACTATCACTATTTTTCATCCCCTCTTCCTTCACTCTATATCTTACATATATATATATATATATATGCCATTGATTCAAACTTGTAGAAATAAAATCATCATACATGTCACATAGCACATAGATCTCAAAGGCTTGTAAACTTATTGCCCAAAATGGCACCTTTCAAAATGGCCCAAATGGAAACTTGATTTCGTGTACTTGATATATTTCAAAAAGGAACATAATTTCATAAAGAAATGTTTTTCATAAATCATCACATAATTTGCATATTCAACATGTAGCAACTTTGCAATGCATTCATGGCATAATTGATGCAACATTTATGATGCAAATTTAAAACAAAATGACTTAGTTAATTTATTATAAGCATGCACCCACATAGGTTCTAGTTTCATCTTCTTAAAACCATAAGAAGTTCAATTTTCACGAAATTTCACTTGTACACTTTAATCTCATTGTTTCACTTGTCCCCCTATTTTTCCTCAAACACTCCATCATCATAAATTCACACCTTTATCACATTCAGGGATAAACCACACCATATATTATTTGTGTCCTATGCAATTCCACCAAACATATGCATTGACCCGTTATCTGTCATCTTTGACCATGTACTATTTCTCATTTTCATTTGGCCATTGAAAGGGTATCATTGCTCACTAACGCGATCACCTCAAACTCTTAAAAATATCCTATGCGTGCAACTTATACACGTGTGCCCATGTAAGATCTCAATTTCGGCACTCTAATACCATAACTGTTGGATCTCGTTCTCGGAACCCAACTCTCTTGCTTAAAATCGTGAAACTTGAGCGTGCGTGCAACCTTGAAGGGTTATAATTTTTTTCATTCTTAATCCCTTTGAACCCCTAAAGACATTATGAATACTTCTTCAATCTTATAACATCCCAAGATTCACTTACATGAGGTCCATGGTATGCCCAAGCTGCCTAATCACCATGCTTGAACTTATTTCTCCTGCTTGCGAGTAGAATTTGGTAAATTTAAAACCCTAATTTCAATTTGACTTATTCATGTAAATCATATCTCTATATCTCTTTATCAATTTGGTGAAAGAAATACCTCAATCGAAGTCCTACAACTCAAGATATCATCAAAATACCACAACGTGCACAAAACCCTAATCATGCACTCTTAGCCGACCTCTTATTTGCTCTAATACAAATTTCCTCAATTCATCTCCAAATGCTACAAAATGTTAGGGACAGGTAGCTACATACATTAGGAAACCATTGCCACAAGAATCACCCCATTTAGAGGTCGTATAAGGGAGTTATGCTATAGAAACTGAACCATGTTCATTCCCAAAATCACATTGAACATACTTTGGCGCGATTGCCATAACGTTTTCTACAATTATCCAAATGCCTTCGTTCTTGTGCCATTTTAAATCTAACATCAAGATCTACAACTCGTATTAGAGGTCTCAAAGCGAGATTCGGCATCAAGATCTTCAGGCATGTTGCAGCCATTGTCCATTCCTGAATGGAAGTGGCAAAGGATCACGATGGACTTTCTGATGGGTTTACCCAGGACAGTTAGAAAGCATGATGCCATTTGGGTTATTGTGGATCGGTTGACGAAGTCAGCCCACTTTCTGGCAATTAAGCAGACGGATTCGTTGCAAGTCCTAGCCAGAAAGTATATTGATGAAGTAGTAAGATTGCATGGAGTTCCCGATTCGATAGTATCTGACAGGGATCCCCGATTTACGTCCAGATTTTGGGGGAGTTTGCAGGAAGCTCTAGGGACTAAGCTGAATTTCAGTACGGCATTTCATCCTCAGACGGATGGTCAGTCTGAGAGGACAATTCAGACATTAGAAGGGATGTTAAGAGCATGTGTTATGGATTTCAAAGGAGCATGGGATGATCACTTGCCGTTGGTCGAATTTGCTTATAATAATTCGTACCATTCGAGCATACAGATGGCTCCTTATGAAGCCTTATATGGCAGAAAATGCAGAACTCCCATATGCTGGGACGAAGAGGGTGAGAGACAGTTAGCAGGACCAGAATTGGTCCAGATGACCGTAGATAAAGTGGATTT
>JAOTAZ010000009.1:4549303-4561150 GCA_025629785.1 Erythroxylum oxycarpum | reverse complement strand
AATTCTCCACTTTAATGTGGAATGCCGGACTAAGGTCCGATGAGATGAGAAAGTGGTTGAATGGGATATGCAATTATAAGTGATGCATTTCATTTCATGAATGCATGAAATATAACGGAGTTGTGACTAGAGTAGCCACCGATCAGAGCTTAAAGCTCAATGTTTAATGAGCCCTACATGGGACAGCGGTCACAACAAAGTAATAAATGGAAAGTGAGTCTCATGCGCATTGCATAAACATAATATGAATGATTCAATATACTGAATGTGTAATAAATGGGAATGTGTAATAAAAGTGAATGTGTAATAAATGTGAATGTGTAAAAAAGAGTGAATGTGTACTAAATGTGAATGTGTAATAAATGTGAAATGTGTAATAATGTGAAATGTAAAATAAAGTATGATGTGTGACTTGTATGTTATGTGATTGGGTGAACCATCGATGATGGTTACTCACTGAGTTCGCAAAACTCACCAAAAAATTGCAATTATTTTTCAAGACTCAGAAGAACACCTCGTTAGGCAACGGGAGTATACTTACTGCATGTAGGAGAAAAATAGAGGTTGGGATCAGTTCGTGTCTGCATTGCATGTCTTTAATATTGTATTGAATTGTATTTTCCACAATTGTTGTATAAATGTGTATCTTGAAATGACTAAAGTGGTTGTAATTGTGAAAGGGACTAATTGGCCATATGGGAATTTTTATAAATTCCACCATATGATTGAAAAGGGCTTATGCTCTATTTGATTATCGATTTCCGCATATATTGTTTTGTATTTTGTCATGAAAAAAAGAAGGTATACCAATTTTTTGACTGAATGAGTGCTTTAACATGCCAACCTTATGGGGCACGGATTCGGATATCACCATTGATGTCGAGTTCAGGTTACGCGGGAGTGGGGTGCTACAATTAGTTTGGGCAATGTAAAGGCCAATATTAAAGCCAACAGCTTTGAATTAAAACCTTCTCTTTTCTCCATGGTACAAAAAAAATAAATTTAGAGGGTGTAAGATTTGTACCTTTCTTTGTTCCTGAAGTATTATGATACGTTGAAGCTTAATAATGTCTTACTAGATGCAATGAAACTAAGGTTATTCTTTTTTTCATTATAGGATGATATGAGAGTATGGCTACAAAGCTTACTAGTAAGATCCATCACTACTTTTTTGAAAAATAGATTCATCATTTTTTGGTATCAACTATCCCAAACTTTTCTTTCTAAGTTCTTCCCCCTAGGAAAAAACTAATCAAATCAAAATTCATATTACAACTTTTGCTCAAAAGGAAGGTGAGTTGTTGAGGTCATGCCCCTATCATAGGTTATCTAGGTGCTTAATTGACTATGAATTTATTCCATAACACTTAGTGACTATTGATATGAAAATGCTTATTATTGATATGAAAATACTTAAGATATTCACTTTGACTCACATGTGGTTTTAGGAACAATTCAAATGCGAAAGAGCTAAAGTGATTTGAAAGCACTATATTTGAGTCATTTTTTGAAGATTCACACTCACTTGTCTACGTGGAGAAAGAAGAAGAAGATTAAAACCAAGAGAAGAAAAGTAAATACCAAATAAGACAAGATATATGCTAAAAATATAAAGAAAAATATTAGAGCAAGATAACAAGGAGTCACGGCTATGTTATAACTTGTCACAGTCGTTAACATTGACTCATGGCTATGACAAGGTGTCTCACAGTAGCCACGAGAATGCTCTTACAACTATGAGAGGGTGTATCATTCACCCAAATCCTATTTTTTGCTATAAAATCTTCATTTATGTGACAACCGAAAGGTTTTTAGTGTTTTTGGCTAGGAAGAGCTTCAAGAGCTTAGGGGAGACAGAAGAGCGTGACAAGCTATCAACCCTAAGAGATCCATAGAGGGGTAGCTTTCCAACGCCAGTTTGGAGGTTACATCGATGCTGACAACCCGGTTAAGCATTCCTTTCCTTGTATTTATGGTTTATTTCTCTCTTTATGAATTAACTATATTATCCTATGCATATGGATTTGGGTTTTGGTATAAATATGATAGTATATCATATAGTTCGGTTGTTTGTGTATGAACCCATAGTTAGAATTTCAATATAATCTGTAATTGTTATATTTGAGCTTCATTTGTAGCGACTAATGGTTGTAATCATTAAGGATAACATAATCTAGGTTGATGACTTAAGTGTATGTGATTGTTGCTTAGATTAATCATTTTTCATAATTTGTAATGTTACTACCTAATTGAATATAGAGATTGTATCCTAGGTTATTCGGTAGTTAGGTTAATTAACTATCATATCTTAATTAGACATGACTTAAGGGAAAAATCAGGTTAATCAATCTTATTATTAACCTACGATTAATAGTTTAAGGAGAGGTAAAAGAACAACAATTCAATGAAATATGTTTAATAAGGTTGTAGGCCGAGATTGAACTAAAGAACCGAATTCCTAATGAGTCCATCACTTTCATCATTTTTTGCATGTTTTCTTTAATTTGTTTTGCTTTATTAGGTTAGTTTTGTTTTTCATTAGGTTAGTTTTGCTTTATTCTCTTATTTCAAACCAAACCAACCACCCCCAGAAAAAAAATTATAAGTACCAATTAATTTCATTTCAAAAGCTTAGTGAACACTCTCTATAGGATCAACCTAGACTCACCACTATTATAGTAATAGGTCTAGTTTATTTTAAGTAGCATTACAATGTGCTAGTGTCAATAGGCCAGAGAAGAGGCTCATTTATTAGACATTTTGTAATTAGATGACCTATAACACTAAGATCTTAGTAGATACTGCTATTGGTAATGCTCTCATGAATGAGATCATGGATCAAGCATATAAACAGATCAAGGACATGACTCAAAACCATTACTAATGATCAATTGAAAAAGTCTTTCGAAAGATGGCTCTAGTTGAGTATGATATTGATTCCACAAATCTTCTCACCACTAAGGTTGATGTTTTTTTCTTAAATTTGATCATATGATAGTGAATTTTATAGAAACACCTAATGTTTTGTATGACATTTTTAGATCTCAAAGACATTTAGTTACTGACTGTCAATTGGGGAATCCTTTTTCTATGATTAATTTGTTGAATTGTTTAACTATGTTAACAACCCTAACCAAAAGAATGGTCTTTTTCCTAACACCTATAACCTTAGTAAGAATATGGGAACAAATTTAAACCTGTCCCTCAAAATAATGTTAGGCAAACCCCCTGGTTTCCAATCAAGGCCTTTTAAACCCCTCCTCATAATTCTAACTTATAGTCCATATTTGAGAATTTCCTAATGAACTAAGTAAAGAAAAATAAGGAGTTCAAGGACGCGATTAGGTTACTTAGTTCTAAGGTTAACTTTATATCAACCTATAATAAGATGTTAGCCTAAATTATCAAACAACCCCTCACTTCTATTAGACCACTTAGTCAACTTCTTGGCTAACCTGAGAACCTTAGAGATCATTACAATACTATGACATTAAGGAGTGGTAAAATATTAGACAATACTAAAGTGGGAAAATTTAATAGTAAGAAAAATAAAGAAGGTGAGACACCTAGTAAGGAAAGTGAAACTAAGGAAGAGAAAAGAAGAGATGATAAGGAACCCAAATATGTTCCTTGCACAATATAAGTTGCCTATGCCTTTCCCATGAAAATTGGCTAAGGATAAACTCAATAAAGAATTTGAAAAATTTTAGAAGTTCTTCAAAAGTCGTATATTGATACCCCCTTTATAGATGATTTGAAACAAAAGCATCCTATGCTAAGTTTTTAAAGGAGATATTATCTAGGAAAATAAAGCTTGAGCAGTGGGAAACTATAACTTTGAATAAGGCTTATGGAGCAATGATTGAGAATAATTTTCCTCCTAAACTTAAAGATTCTGGCAATTTTTATGTTTTTTAGATTATTAGTGATATAAGCTTTAATCATGTTTTATGTGATTTAAGGGCAAGTGTCAATCTTATTCCTTTATTTATTTTTATAATGCTTGGGATGGGAGATTTGAAACATACCTTTTCCTTATAATTTATGGATCATTCTATGAAACATCCAGTAGGCATATTGGAGGATGTACCCATCAAAATCAATGTTTTTCATTTCTCTAGACTTTATGGTTTTAGACATGGTGGAATACATAAATGTACCCTTGATTTTGGGAAGACCCTTTCTTGCCACTTCGAAGGCTTTAGTGGATATACATGATGGGAAGTTTCCCTTAAGGGTTAGGAATGAAGAAATAAAGTTTAAGAAATCTGAGCTAATAAGTCATGTTGTTACTAAGTATGATGTTTGTCTCTATTTTACTGTGGTTAACATATACCTTATATTATATAAGAGGCAAACCCATAATATATTAAAGGACAAGCATTATGCATGAATAAGAGAAAGTAAAAGATAATCATATTTTAAGGAAGCATATAGTATGTGATAGTTGGATATTTGACTATATTTTTACACCTATGTTTGATGTATTTCACTTGATATTTTATACTATTATCCTATATTTGGTACTTAATTTGCTTCAAGTGTGTTTATGGGTTATAATTTCCTTCAAGGACTTAAAGGAGAAGAATTCAGAAGAAAATGTGGCATAAAACAGAGAATCAACAATCTAGAAGGAGTTCACAGCCTTGAACTTTAGCTCGCTCGTACATTTTTCCGATACATAGCAAATTCTGATTAAGCACCTTCTGATGCACGACCATGCAAGAGATTTTGCATAACCCAAAAACCTAGAATTCAATATAAAAAGACTTTTCTGGGAGGAGAGTAAAGAGAAGAGACTTAGGGAGGCAATTTCTAGAAGTGGAGAATGTCCAAAAGGGATGATTTTGGTCTAGGGAAGTGCAAAACATGAAGAAATCATCGACATATCCATCAAAATTCAATATTAAACCTCTACATTGCAAGAGCATTCAATATAAGATAATCAGTGAGATTTAGAATTGTGATTCCCTTGTTTTTTATTCATTTTCTTTCATTATATGTTTGATTTCGAATTCAATCATGTGTAACTAAACTTCCAATTAGTATTTAGGTTAGATGAACCTTATGATAATACTTTGATATGATTTGATTTCTTTATTAATGCAATTGGTTTGATTGAGTATTGTGATATGAATATGTGTTTTGTTAATAATTTGATTTTATACCAAGTTGAGCCTTTTTTTCTTTGAGGATCTTTTTATTTTTTGAACCCTGAAGGTTATTTACATTATTTACTTATTAAAGACTTGAAATTTCTAAAAGGTATAATCACTTTTTAATTTTAGTACTGATTGGAATGATGTAAAAAAGAAATAAAGAAATAAAAAAAGAAAGAATAAGTTTATGGTACTAATAGAGCTGCATTGAAAGGACCAATGTATTTTGTAAACAAGTCTTGTACTATTTCTTTGAGTAAATTTCCTTCAATTTAACCATTTTATTATCCCAATCATACTGCACCTAAACCCTATTACAACCTTATAAAGACCTTTTGATTTTTGTTTCTAGTTTGTACATAGGTAGTGGAGGTGTCATTTTATTAAAAGCCTATGGCAAGAGTTCTACTATGCATTGATTGAGAGTTTTGAAGCTTCTCACACTTGAGCGCATTGAGTGAAATAATTGGTGAGGGTTGAGTTACACTTTTGATTTCAATGTGATTGGTGATATGATTGCTATCAATATTACCTAGGAAGTTAATTTTAGGACAACTTGATTATGATTGTATGTTATTTTGATTCAATAAAATATGATGATGTATAGTATAAAATGGACAGGTTGAAATTGTTGATGGATTGTTGTTGTGAAATTTATAATTTTGATTATAGTAGTTCTCTTTCAAGTAACTCATTTAACCCTCATCATTCATGTTTAATCTATCCAAACATATCTTCTTTCAATATTAATGTATGAATCTAATTATTGAACCTTCATCTTTCATTCCTTTGATTCAAACTAATATAAGAATATGAACAAATCTTTTTAAAAACTAGGAATTTCATTAAATAAAAATATCAATTTAAAATATTACATCTTAAGGTCCATCCCAGTTAGATCTATATCCTAATTAGTTTATTAATAAACAAGAAAGAACAACATAAAAATAAGAATGAATAAAGGATGAAGAAATCATCATCATGAATCTTAAATCTTGAATTCTTAATGAAATCTATTGAAACCATTGTTCCTTTTACAAGAATGTTTTTTCACTTTATCTTTAGCTATTTTGATTGGCTTCTAATTAACTATTTTAGCTTTAAAACTTATATGTGTTAAAAGCCTCCTCTCATTATCATTGCATTTTCTTTTAATAAATTGAACTCTAATTTTTACCCCCAATATGCCCCCCCATCATGGAACCATATGATAGTTATAGTTTACATTATATATTTGGTAGGTGTTTTAGTGTGTTACAGGTGTTGACTAGATGATTTTTGCATGTTTAGGATTAGAATTATGTTAATGTGATTGTGTGTTTATGTTTTTGAGTGTTTTCTAGATTAGAGCATGATGATGGACTTTAATTTTATGCACTTGAGGTGTTTTGATGTGCTTGTTAGTGTATGAACTCAGATGAAGAAGATTGAAGCAAGTTAGAGAAAGTTTGAACAAAAAATCGGGGTCATAATTGTGGCACCCTTATCACGATCGTGACAAATGATCTCTCCCCAAGGTCACGATCATAACACCCTTGTCATAATCGTGGCAAAAGAGCTTCACACATGGTCATGATCGTGACATGTTACAATCATGAAAAAGGTAAATTTCACTAGGTTATGATCGTGACACCTTTATCATAATAGTGATAGGCGCTCAATAGACATAGGGATCTCCTTCTATTTTGATATTTAGAGGGTCCTTTTAGACAAATTGACAAGGGTTAAACCTAGTCTTTACCCCAAATGACCCATGAACTATATAAAAGTAGTACACGACCCAAAATAGACCTAGCCTCCATGTTCCAAATTAAGAAAGAACCTAAAGGAAAATCAAGAAGGAGAGAAGAAAAAAGGAGCATTTGTAGCAGCAGTCCATCCACTCTATCCCCATCCATTAAAGTTCTTTTCTTCTTTCTCTTTTTTATTTACTTCCATCATGATGTGTGAATTGGGATTAAGGATGTTGAACATGTTAATGATGTTCTAATTTCATTTTAAGATTTATCTTTGAATCATTTTATGACTTGATTGCTTTTGATGTCAATGAAATGTTTGAGTATTGTGATATATATAGTTACGCATACTTTAATAATAAATCGAGATATTGAATCGATAGTAATATGATTAGGTTGGGTAATGAGGTTAACAACCTAATAAGTCACATAAATATCAAATCGATAATCATACGAAGAGAGATCTTGTGGGGGGACCCTATTATCTCGTAGATCGCTTAAGAACTTGTTGAAGACATAGGCTACTTTTGTTAATCGAGAGATTACAAAATCAGAATTTCATAATCAATTAGGGATTATTAATTAGGGTTAAATGATTAGATCTGGAGGGAGAGTAATCAGCCTTTTGCTCTAGAACTTTCTTTAAATTAGTACTAACAACTTAGGTTAAACATGGGATCATGTTCGCATCGTGTGATTGATATATTTATGTATCAATATTAAATTTACTATAAGTACACGACGTAGCTATAGCTAGCTCAGGCAAATATAGGTCGATCCCACGAAAATAGTAAGTATTAGTAATTCCCTTCCCTTATTATCTAACCTAAGAATTGGATATTTGATTTTTAATTAAAAATAAAACTTAAACAAATAAATTAAAATTGGAAACAATAATGAAATAAGAAAATGAAGGAAATTACATAGAAAAATCAACATCAAAGATTAGTATATAGGTGATGAATCCCCCTAAAAATCCTTAAATAATTAACCTTTTATTATACAATTATTGCATTGATTACTGGACTGTAGAAATTCCTATCTTATGTTAATAACTCTGCCGAGACTACTAACACCTAATCCATCAATTGATAAAAAAATCTTTCTAGTTAAAAGTCCTAGGATCGATTTATCAATTTATAAATTCTGCTATTATGTTTGACCTTAATCTAGAGGATTTATATCAACTTATCTTTAAGTTTGCAATGACCTCCTTTCAAGTCATGTACTAATATTCCAGATATATTTAAACAAACATAATAACACATAATTGAATCATAAAAAATCAATCAAAATAATTGCATTAAATAAAATATTAAAACATATTATTTCACAAACTAGACTTCATCACACCTAGACACTAAAAAGTGTTTAGTTATTCATAATAGAAAACAAAATCAAACATAAACATACAGAATAACTAATAGAAAACAAAGAGTTAAAATTTCCTAATCTCCCTTTCTATTTTATTGAATCTTCTTGCAAGTTTCGATTTGATGTAGCTTTCTATCAGATCTCTTTTGATGTTAAATTTATGTTTTCCTCATCTCTGGATCAAAATTGTCACCTATTTGAGTTTCTTATGTTTGAAATTTGTTGCAAAATTCAATAGTTTTATTATCCTTATACCATATCATGTATGGATTGACATGTTGATTTGGATATGTTGCTTCCGTTGAAAAATGATTTCTTAAAAGTTTTGAAATCTACCGTTTCTCTAAATAATGCGTGCTTTCCTTTTCCGATCCAACAATTTTGACTTAACACTTTTATCTAAGGATGAAGCAGGTAAGAAGCTTGATCAAACTCTTTTAAGAGGAATTATTGGTTCTATACTTTACCTTACAACGAGCAAACCTGATATATTGTTTAGTGTCTATTTATGTGCAAGATTTCAAGCAGATCCTAGAGAATCTCACTACATTGTTGTTAAAATAATTTTGAGATATTTGTTAGGTTCTACTGATCTTTGCTTAATGTATGAGAAAAGTACAGATTTAAGGTTAAATGGCTACTGTGATGCTGATTATGCTGGAGATAGGATTGATAGGAAGAGTACAAGTGGAGGTTGTCACTTCCTTGGTCATAATCTAGTTTCTTGGTCAAGCAAGAGGTAAAGTTCAATTGTTCTATCTACTGCAGAAGTTGAATATATGTCAACTGCAAGCTATTTTTCACAGACGTTATGGATTAAGTATCAGTTAGAAGATTACTCCATACAAAAAGAACAAATTCCAATCTTCTGTGACATCACAAGTGCTATCAATCTATTGAAGAATCCAATACAACACTCGACGACAGAGCATATTGAAGTTAGACATCATTTTCTACAAGATTATGTACAGAGGAGAATCATTAGTCTACAATTTGTTGAGACAAATCATCAATGGGCAGATATCTTCACTAAACCTTTGAGTGAAGATAGATTCAAAGAAATCAGATGGAACTTGAATATGGTATTGTTGAAAGACCAATCGTCTGACGCGTCATGACGCAGATGATTCACAAAGATAAGAAGATAAAAGTCATAAGTTTTCAAGTAAACAATAACAGTAAGTTATTGACAGTAACTTTTCAAGAGTAAGTATAAGAGGGAAACCTTCTCAAGATTATAAAGTACCTCTTACTCTAGAATATTCCTGAAATACTCTGAAATCAACTTTTGTAGTGCTCTTAACCAAGACATTTCATTACTCTGTTCTTAGCTTCAAGCTCTTTCGTTTCACATTCTCATCTTTAGATACTAACATCGTTACTTTGAGCAAAATACATTTGTGTGTTTAGTGTTTATTGATTACAGATCACAAATGGAGCAATCTATTATCTAGGAAGACGTCTTGATTTTGTCTGCTTGAAGCAAAATCAAATGGACATTGAACTAGAAATTGAAGTAGTTGGGTGGAAAATTTTCTTTCAAGTTCGTGAAACAGTCTATCTGAATGAGTTATATGAGTTTTGGAAGAATGCAAAGGTGGTAGACGACACCTTGGTAGCACAAAAAACACGTCATCATAGAAGAAGCAAAACATAGAAGAAGCAAAAACACAGAAAAAGCAAAACACAAAAGAAACAAAACACAGAAGAATCTAAACATAAACGACATGTCATCATAGATAAAGCGACAAAAATCAGACGATACAAAATAAAAGATATGCTAGAACGTCAGAAAGTTTGTTAGTTAGTTGGAGTTAGTTACAGAACTCAACTAAATAACGGTTTCTGAAAGAAACAAAAGCTGTTTTTGTCAAGAAGCAGTTGGTGATTTAGGCTATAAATACAAGTCCTAATCAAAGACTAATAGAACTAGTTGTTGTATTACTTAGAAAAATTCTATATTCAAAGTGCAAACCAAGAGAGCAAATACTACTGTAACGAAAGCTCACAACATCTTTCTAGTGAGAGAAAGAAAAGGTTAAAGCTTAGAGAGGCTAAGGTAGCAGTATAAATTTGCTCTAACTCTACACTTTATTTTTTCTTGTTATTAGACAAAAATTGTGATTCAAATACATATCAACTTTAGCAAAGTATCTTTGATATTCATTTGATAGTTGAAAAAGATTTTTAAGAAATATCAAAACAATTGTAGTCTAGAAAAGATTACACAATTCAACCCCCCTTCTTGTGTATTTTATATACTTTACGTGATTTCTATATTAACAAGTGATTTACTTCAGATTTCATAGAAGATTTAGGGAGTTTTGTTATTCCCTATTTTGCTAATAGTTTGCTCAAAAAATGGACATTACTGAGTTTAATTGGTTTTCATAATTTTATCAATAATGTCCTTCTGGTCATTTTGCAGTTTGTAGCTTACTTGCAGGCTACAAAATTGATGTTTAACAAAAACGGCGGAAGCAAGCCGCTTATAATTGATCCAGGCTAAGTTTCCAATGATAAAAGAACGTCAAGCTAACCTCGTTAAAAGAAGTGTTGCATGGGAGGCAACCCACGGTTTTTAAATTATAGATATTTCCTTATTTTAGATAGTTCGAATTTTATAGTTAGGTTGTTTCATTTTCAAATAAATATCATGGAAGAGTAGGGCATTAATTTTTTATAAAGATGATCGGGAAAGAAAGTATAACAAGCTGATAACGCTAAAAAAAAGGTAGGAAAAGATCTCGACAGGTATGTATAAGGACGAAAGACGAAAAAAATCAAAAATTGGTGAAGGTAGGGTAAATCTGTCCACGCAATTTTCAGCTAAAATTTTTACCATTTTACCCTTACCACACCTATATATTCATTTCCTACTTCACATTTTCCCTCACTTTCATTTTAACTTTATCTCTCTAAGATTAGAATCTCCAAATGCTCTCACTTCTCTCCAACCAAATTCCAAATTTTTACTTTATTCCAACCTTCACCTACTTACAGTCCATTATACCGAGCATTAAGCAGTCATCGAAGTGCAACCAATCATCGGGAAGAAACCAAGTCTTAAGGCGAGGGCGAAGGAATAGGGTGGTAGATTTCAAAGCACTTTTCCTAATCTACACAGAAGAGGAAGGTATTCGATTCCAATCCCTTAATGTTTAGCAGATAGTAGTCTCAAAATACTTTGATTTTGATACATTTGATAGACTAGAATTTCAAAATAGGGTAGAGAATTTGGTAGAAAGAATTCAGTGGGGCAAGTTTACACACTTCCAATATCCTGTCTACTAGGAGATCACCCGTAAATTCTTCACTTCCCTTGATTTCAAACCCAGTAACCCTAAGGAAATGTGGTTTAGGTTGTCGGGATAACCTTATGAGCTGAACATTGAAATCATATGTGATATTTGCAATTTCCCCAAATCTTCCATTGTCGATTAGCACGATGATTTTCATGCTTCTCAATATTGGAATGAGCTCATTGGGTTGGAGCGTTTTTGTTGGGCCCCGATTTCTTTTAAGCATGTTTAAATTATTTGGAGGATTTAGTTTGAGAATTTATTTATTTGGTTGGA
>JAOTAZ010000009.1:4477178-4496412 GCA_025629785.1 Erythroxylum oxycarpum | reverse complement strand
TGTTGCGATTTTTAGGGTTAAATTTTTGGATTTTGCTAAATGGTCCCTGAGTTTTTTTTTTTTTAAAAATTGTCCGAAATCTACCGGAATTTTTGGTTCCAGCCGGTACCGACCGAAAACGTCCGGTACCGGCCGAAATTTTGCAGCGGTAACATTTACACCGTTCCGGTACCGCCGTTCCGGCCGGTACCGTCCGGTACGGAACGGTATTTTAATCATTGAGTAGGAGAGTATAATAGACCATTTTAGCTTTCTTAAGGGATTGACAACATGTTTATTCCTATATTGCTCACCAACAATAGATATACTTCCACTAATTTGTGATATTAAAATTTATAGAGTAGATAAATCACACATCGAAACCCTTAAATTTAAGATATTTATGGAGTCTATAAATCTCCTTCACTCTAAGAAAACCCCCTTTTAACATCAAAATGGCCCTTAACCTAAGCTCTTTAAAACCTTTAAAATCTACATATTGTTATTCACTCCCTTCTATTTAACCCCATCTCTAACCCTCCTTTTATCTTAAATGTTGTTGTTCTACAATAGATAATCCCCCCTCCTCCATCCTTCCTATCATCCTAAACTTTAATTACAATCTAATATAAAGGTAAAGAAACACTACCCCAAAGGCCGTGGAATTCAAATCTACAAATTAAGCTATTATTATAACTCATCATTGGCATATTTACTTAACTAAGAATCCTAAGTGTTAAAGATAGGAGTCAAACTAATTTCATCATGTTCATAATATTTATTATCAAATATCATCATAATTGATGTGTTAATTAAGTCAATCTTAAGTATCATCAAGGAATTAAAGGAACCAATATCACACACATCATCATATAATTAGTAAATAACAATAGTAAATGACTCAAGATAATATATATATAAAGAGAGAGAGAGAGTATAAACTAATTGGAAACAACCTTTTTACTAGTTAGAGGTAAGGCTGCGTATTTTAATTATTTTATAACTAACTTAAAATTTAAGAATAATTTTAAATTTTAAAATAAATATATTTAAAGTACATAAAATTTAAATATTTATTTATGAAACAAAGGTAAAACTGATAAGTGAAAGGAAAAGTTTTATAAGTGAAAAATCAAAAAGGTGAGGAATAGATAACACAAGGGCGTTGAATACTTTGGAATTGGAATCTAGAAAGTATAAATGAGAAATGCCAGGTGGATAATTTTCACCCTCACGTACAAATGCAGTGGACCCCACTCCACTGTAGCCTTCCTTCTCTCTCTAATTTCGTTACCACACCAATACCAAAGGCAGTCGCCAATCTCTCTCACGTTTTCATACAGACAACTCATGCTATTGCCTCCCCCGAAACCGAAACCAAACCCAAACCTGGAGACATAGAGAGAGAGAGAGAGATCCTGTCAATGGAAGAGGTCTCGGCTGGGGCCATTGTTCCGGCGGTGAAGCCTGAGCCCATGCCCTCTTCCTCCGCCGGGAGTATGTCGGAGCTGGACAAGGATTTCTTGTGCCCGATTTGTATGCAAATTATAAAGGATGCTTTTCTAACGGCATGTGGGCACAGCTTCTGTTACATGTGCATCATCACACACCTTCGTAACAAGACCGATTGCCCTTGTTGCGCTCATTTTCTCACCACTAATCAGCTCTTCCCCAATCTTTTGCTCCAAAAGGTCTATTCTAATCTAATCAAATCTAATCTTTTCCCTCGAGTATAACTAACTTGCTTGGAACGAGAATTAAACTTTTTTTATTTTCAATATGGTCATCTTTTGTAGTTACTGAAGAAGGCTTCTGCTCGTCAAATCTCCAGAAATGCATCCCCTGTGGAAAATTTTCGCCAATCACTTCAACAGGTCAGTTATTGGTTATTATCCTAATACCACACGACTTTCCATTTCAATGGCTCTTTTTATGTATGGAATTCATACGGTGTTCTATGTTCAACTTGTTTGATCTCTTACTGAAAGCTTTGTTGTTTTGGGTTCTACTGCGGTGTTGCCAAGTTTTTGTTTTTGCTATTAGTCCTTACCTGATGTTGTTAAAGGTTTGTTCATGAGATGGAAGATTGTGAAGAGCTGTCTTCCACATCACTTTGTCATATAGGATTAGAGAGAACAAAATGTTGTATGTATAAAGTGCTTATAAGTCATGTGTTAATCACTACTGACTGGAGTCCTACAGTGTTTATTGTTTTCAGCATTGCAATTGAGGCTTGTGATATAGTTAATTGAACATAATAATGGGATATGTTGTTGTCATGCCATCTCTTACACACTGTTTACTTTTAGCAGATAATTCAATGCATTAGTAGAATTTGTAAGTCATATGAAGTTGGAAGGCTTTAAATAAAAGTAACATAGCATATGTGGTGATCACTCGCCAGGGATGTGAGATATCAATTAAGGAGCTGGACAACCTCATTTCACTTCTTGCAGAGAAGAAGAGGAAAATGGAACAAGAAGAAGCTGAGCGAAATATGCAAATATTGATGGACTTCTTGCACCACTTGAAAAAGCAAAAAGTTGATGAATTAAATGAGGTTTGTGGCAAATGCTTGAATACAATTTTAACACTCCCCCTCACCATCCACATGATGACTATCTTTTCAATAGGACATGCTGAATTAGTGACTGGATGCTCCATGAATTTGGGTTTTGTACTTCTGGTTTGATTGGTTTACGTGGTACCTTTGGTTGGCAACAGTAGCTGATTGGCAAGATCTTTGAGCTTTTGTAGGTACGGGCTGATCTCCAGTATATTAAAGAGGACCTGGATGCCGTAGAGAGACATAGAATGGAACTGTATGATGCTAGTGACAGACACTCGATGAAATTGCGGATGCTGGGAGATGATCCCAATGCAAGGAAATTCTGGCCCATGACTATGGACAAGACCATTGGTGGTGCAATCAGCAGTTCATACAGTTCTAGAGGAGTTATGAGTGGGGGGAACTTTCCAACCAAGAGATTGGATGGAAAGGCACAAGTGAACTCCCAATGGCTCCAGAAAAATAATAACTTAACAGGTCATGACTCCCAATTAAATCAGTCGGGGCTTTCTGTGGCAAGAAAAAAGCGAGTTCATGCACAGGTTTGTAATCTGGAACGTTTATGGGCTCAATCATGTCTTGTGCATGTTGATGCTGATTTGAGAGCTTTTAGTGTTGAATATTGATTTGTATGGCTCAACGATGAAAATGCAGCTGTAATGTGTAAAGGCTATTTTTTAATCCTTATGCGTGATGTATTATTAGTTCCAACTCAACGTTATAAACCTACTATTTCCTTGAAATTGGCCACATCAGACATTTTTGTTTGCCAAGCATATTATGGTGTTGACTGTAAAGGTACTTTATTCTGGCTTCCCAAATGGAATTTACTTAAATTAGATCGTGCAGGTATTTTGGTGAATTTCTATGTGCTCTCTATTCTCCTTCTAAATTAATGTGTGATCTTTCTGCTAGATTTTCTGTCTAAAATCAAATTTAATTTCCTTTACTACTGCAGTTTAGTGACCTACAAGAGTGTTACCTACAAAAGCGTCGTCAGTGGGCAAGCTGCCCACCCAACCAGCCAGTAAAGGACAAGAACCTAATTAATAGGGAGGGATATAGTGCAGGTCTTAGAGAGTTTCAGTCTGTGCTGGGCACCTTCACACAGTATAGGTATAAAAACCTTAACCTGTACTAGATAGTAGTTTTTTTTATTGATATATTTTTTATTATCATTACCAATATTTATAAGTAAGTGATGTTTTTCCTCTTCTGATATCTGAACCAGTCGTTTAAGGGTTATAGCTGAACTGAGGCATGGAGATATATTCCATTCTGCAAACATAGTATCAAGGTCAGTTTACTTATACATAGACAATTGAGGATTCTGTGTTAACTGTTTTACTCAATCTCCCCTTCTCTGTTATATGCATTAACCTGGATCTGTAAACACATAATGGTTTGAGATGATTATTTGATTGGAATACTATTGTATATATTTACGGTGGATGGGTTATATATGCTTACATGGATTCTCTTCCACTATTGGCTCACCGAATACAAAAAATGAAGAAAATAGAGAAAAAAACACGAAATTGCCTAAACTCACTAGGATGTGTTGCATATTTTGCTAGAATTTTCCTTTGTTCTTAATGTTTGTTAAATTCTGTTGAAATTCTTAACTTGAGATGTTGTCTACAGCATAGAATTTGACCGTGATGATGAATTATTTGCTACTGCGGGAGTTTCTCGACGAATCAAAGTTTTTGACTTCTCATCAGTAAGATCTCTTCTATGTTACCTTTTTGTTCATTTGTCTGTTGGGTGGATGAAAAAGAAAAAAACACCTACATCATATGAACTGGATTTATCTGGTGTATGTTTTTCTATAGTAGTTGAGACATTTGAAGTAGAAATGTATGGTATGGTAGAAATAGCCACTTGGAGTTGGATAAATATTCAGTAGGGCATGACACATTGGGTGGCAGCAAATTTCTACCATGTGCACTATTTTGGTACATCAATATAAAATGAGGAAGTGAATGATGAGTTCACCTGTTGTGTAGTATTCAATATTCTTTTGTTTCATGACGTTCCCATGTTTGTTGAGAACCTGCAATTGAGGGTAGAAATGCGATCATTATTTCCATCCTAAAATATTAAAGGTAATTGTTGTATAGACTTATTCCACTTGCTACGTTTCTTGAAACCATAGAAGCACCTTGCTGACCTGCGTAATAACTAAATGATAACTGCAATATTGTTTCCATCTGTTTTATTGCTATTTCTTGATTAATGTTTCATTGTTTTCTAGGTAGTAAATGAACCAGTAGACATGCACTGCCCTGTTGTAGAAATGTCAACACGTTCTAAACTTAGCTGCTTGAGTTGGAACAAGTTTGCTAAGAATCATATAGCTAGCAGTGATTATGAAGGAATAGTTACAGTTTGGGATGTAACAAATAGGCAGGTAAAATGGTAATTATTTTCATTTTTCTTTGTAGAGACTTCTTCATGGTTTGTGTGAGGAATGTGTTTAAGTATCTTTTCAGAGTGTGGTGGAATATGAAGAACATGAGAAACGAGCATGGTGTGTTGATTTTTCTCATACAGAACCCTCAATGCTCGTATCTGGTAGTGATGACTGCAAGGTAAGCTGATACCTATTCATTTTTGAGCAATTTTCTTATTTTTTGCGATTGTTTAATATAGTGATATTAAGTTTCATAAGTATGACAACGTGCATGGCTTAACTTGTTTTCGATAATGGAAGAAAGAGATCAGAGAAATACTAGTTTAGTTATGTGCTTAGTCTACGTATATACACAAATTAATATGTAATATAAGGTTATAGGTTATAATTACAAGAGCATCCTTATGCAAATAACACTTCCCTCAAAATGTTGCATAATATCTCATCTAGATTAAATTTGTGACAAACATAAAAAGAGATTAGAGAAATATTAGTTATGTTAATTATATGCTTAGTGTACGTATTTATACAAATAACTGGGATTAAAATACAGTTGTAGGTATAATTACAACAGTATACCTTAACTCCTAACTCTCCTCTCAAATTGGTGTGTAAATGCCATTTGTACTTGGCTTGTACAATCGAGTGCTTTAAATAAATTAGCTGATAAAAAAGTTAGAAATTCTCATGTTAGTAGCTTTCACGAATAAACAATAGTCAATCTTGATATGATTGTTTTGTTCATGGGAGACTGGATTTGATTATATGTTTTATGCTACTTGATTATTAGACTATAGTTTCAGAGGTGTCAATTGAACTTCTCCGATTTCTATCAATAAATGTCTCAACCATAATATCTCACATATCGAAAGAGCCATGAGATAATAGTCTGCGTTTGCACTAAATTGCTCAATAACAATTTGTTTCTTATTATGTCCTCCAAGAAATATTCATCTTCATGTGAAATTCCTATCATGGTTATTCTGCCTAATTAGCATTGGAGTATCCTGAAATTCCATTAGATGCACGATTTTGGTATACGATACTTCATATTGAGGCTACCTTGATATAAGAATATTTATGAATGATTGCATCTCAATTGGAACGTAAATAGAAATTTAACTATTGACTCACAATATTAATTACAAAGGAAATATCCAAACAGTCATAGGTAGATTAGCTTTTTTAATTGTGTACTTGTTAGCATCAGAGTACAAATTGCCTTTTCAAATAATAATTTTATTATAATCCATGAGAATCTTAAGATGGACTCTAAAGCTTCAATGAGCATGTCAGGAGCATATTTTTACCTAAGATGCAAGTATAGCATACTATAAAAAGTACCATAGAGGTCCCAAGTTATTGGTCTAAAATTGAGGATGAAAGAGTGTCTTGAGATCTTTTTTTCAAACACATTCATCCCAAATGATGGGTATCTAAATAGAGCTGAAAAAGGGGTTCTTAACATTCTAATTGCACAACCGATGATGACCGTACTTTTATACATCACCTGTTGTGATAAGAGGCAGTTACCAACGAAAGATTCCGATCGGGCTTTGGGCTGCGAACCTAGTCCCGAATATAAATTTTCATGCCAGGGTCAGGCCAGCCCGGACCAATGCCAAGTCTATCACCAGCAATGTTCCTATCTGCTTGTCTTCAGCAAGCACAACGATGGAATATGATACTACTAAGAAATATTGTATTTCCCTTTTATTTATAAATAAATGGATTAAGCTTAACTAGTAACATGTAATCATGTGTGTTTATAGTCTTTATATTAGGCCTTAAGGCTGAACTTAAAACTTTGTTGACATCCTTCTCATCTCTATTTTCACTTTTGCATGGTATCAGAACTTCTATATCTCATGCCATTGGCACATGATTTCTGAAACTAAACACTTTCAGTGAGTGATTTAGAGAACTGTTTTAATGCTAAGAGCATATAATTGTGTTGATTCCTTGCCACAGTTTATAAGCTTTTTCTTGGAAATAAATTATGAATAATGCGAGGGAGTTCATTGAAAATTATTCATCTGCAATTCAGCTTGTGTGTTAGTCAACAAGTGCTCCACTTTCAAATAACTATACATGTGTGCAAAATCAGGTAAAAGTTTGGTGTACAAACCAGGAAGCAAGTGTTCTAAACATTGACATGAAAGCAAATATTTGCTGCGTCAAGTATAATCCAGGATCAAGCACCTACATTGCGGTGAGCTTCTCTGTTCATATTTTAGTCGAGAACTGCAGTATTTTACTATCTGATTGGTCATATTTTGTCTGTGTTTAATCATATTTTACTATCTATGTTTGAATGACATTGAGATTGGTCATTCTTTTACCTAGTATTGGTACATATCTGTGGTATGTGGTCTTGTCTGCATGAAAGATGCATGCATAAAAGGCGTGCTGTTCATCCACCTTTGTGTTTGTATTTGCTCAAAGTGCATAAAAGTCACCATGACTGCAGCCTCACTCTACCCTGGTTGATTTTGAGGATAATATCCACTTAAAAGAGTCTTGGGACCTTTTGCAGGTTGGTTCAGCCGATCATCACATACACTACTACGATTTAAGAAACATCAGTAGTCCGGTCCATGTATTCAGTGGTCACAGGAAAGCCGTTTCGTATGTCAAATTCCTGTCTAACAATGAGCTTGCATCAGCATCTACAGACAGTACACTACGGTTGTGGGATGTGAAGGATAATATACCAGTAAGTTAAAATGTTTAAAGGATCAAAGATACATGTGATTTCTTTTCCATTCTGGTAAATGTAGGATCATTTGGTTGACTTTAGTTCTTACTGCTATATATCTGGAGCAAATTGACAGCCACCTTTGTTCTTCCTGAGTGATGCTTACAGGTTCGGACCTTTAGAGGTCACACAAATGAGAAAAACTTTGTGGGTCTCACAGTAAACACTGAATACATTGCTTGCGGCAGTGAAACAAATGAAGTCTTTGTTTATCATAAGGTTAGCTATATCAAAAATTAAACTTGATATTCTTTCTATTATATTCTTGTAAGGTAGAAACAAATGTCTTGGAATTTCACTTTGCAGGAAATTTGCAGACCTGTTACATGGCATAGATTTGGTTCACCTGAAATGGATGATGCGGATGAGGATGCAGGAACTTATTTTATCAGTGCAGTCTGCTGGAAGAGTGATAGTCCGACAATGCTAACTGCAAATAGTCAGGGTACAATCAAAGTCTTAGTTCTTGCAGCTTGAGTAAATAATAGAGAAAAATTGTAACATAAGCAAAGGAAAGTAATCTACTATTATTCGAGGTCCTGAGTCTATTAAAGGGTTGTTAATTGTAGATAACAGTAGAGGTAGAGGTCAAACCTGCAGTTTTAGAGGCTGTGACTATGTTATATCTTCCTATTACTTGACAGAGGAATGTTTCAGATCAAGGTGTTATTTAGATATTGGTTATTGTATACAAGATTCGATTATAAAGAAAGATGAAATTGTTGCTGGACAAGCCTACTCCTTATGGGTGGATATACCTAAACAATTATCTCACCCTTTGCTTCTTCTTATTATTTGTGAAGGAAATTTGTACGTAGCAAATTCCTGGGTCGGGTGTTCAGTCTTTTCCATTAATATGTCTTTTGATAATGCAGAGTAATGTTGTGTGTTGGTATTTGTTGCTGATCCTCATCAGAAAGAGCGCGTCATGTCTATGCCAGTGTTTTAGGCATATTTGGACTCTTGTAAATGGCAAACCCCTAATGGAGCGTTAGCACCTAAGCCAAGCCCTATATTAACTTCTCTTTGGTCTAATAGTCGTTACAATAGAGTAGAAACCTGAGACTTAAACTTGAATGGTGATGAATCATGCAATGCTAATCCACCACTCCAAGGAAGTTTGAGTACAGAACATGGATCTTAATTATAAGTCACGGTAAAAGAACCTAAAAAAAGCAACTTATGAGCTCGTTAGTCGAACCATGGACATATACAATGCAAGCAAACGAAACAAACATGTGCATGTTGAGCAAGAGTTTTATGTCTAATAAGACCTTCAATATAGTGTAAGTATATGGATTGTATCTTGTAGTATAAAAAGGTTATCATTTCCATGAGAATTATGTAAGGTTAATTGTTTAAACCTAACTTTGTCTAAAATATTCAAAATGTGATTTAAATAAAAATAAATAACAGAAATTGAAACAAATAATAAAACAAAGCAAATAATTCAAATAATAAGTGAACTTGCAATTAAATTTAGGGTTGTGATCAAAATTGAATACTTATGACTTATTCTTTAATTATTTTGTTTCCTTTACTATTGTTGATCTAATTATGTGTTTGATTTTAGATTTCCTAAGGTATTGATTACTCTCACTCAAGATTTAATTAATTAACCCTAATTGAATTGAAAATTTCCAAATTTGCAACCTCTTAATTTGCAAAACTTTCCCTAATATTTTTAATTAGGTATGAATCTATCTATTAGACAATTAATTTTTGAAGTAGATCTCTCTTCGAATGATTATTAACTTGATAATTGAGGGTCTATTAAACTACCAACTCTTGTTGTACAATCTAACACTAATTACTCACTCTCTCGATTTATTGTCAAGTTTAAGTATAAACAATTATTACAAACATCCAATATGTATTGAAATCAACAATAATTGAAGTCTCAAAATAAATTCAGAAAAAATCCTAATATGACCCAAGCTTGTGTGGTTGTTGTCTTAATTAATCTTTTTCCCTAATTCCTAATGCGACTGTCCAATTAAATATAGAGAGATTGTTTTAAGTTTTTTGATAGCTAGGTTTAATTAATGAGCTCTTCTTAATTAAACAAGACCTAAGAAAAAAGGGGTTAATAGAGCTTATTGTTAACCTACGATTAATAGTTGCTAGGAGAGGTATAAGAACAACAATTCAATGAAATATGTTCAACCATGTGTAGGCCGACATTGAACGAATGACTAAGTCCCTAACGAATACATCACTTTCATCATTTTTAAGTTGTCTGATTTAATTTGCTTTCGTTAGTTTACTCCCATGATAGTTTATAGGATGCATAGCAATTCTCATATAGAGCAGAAGCTTCTTATTACGACTCAGGTCCATCTCTATAAGAACTAGTTAATGTTGTCACTGCTAACACTTTACAATTTCAGCAAGAGGAAAGACAATTTTGGTCTAGTTTCCAAGATTTAGAGTGGGAACAAAACTCAAGTACATTTCTAGAAGAATTAGTTAATGTTTTTGTCGCTAATACTTTGCAATTACAGTAATTCCAGGAGGATATGATACAATTCCATCAGAATACAACATCTAGACTCCAAAACTTGGCAAGCTAGGTGGTCAGTTGGTAGAAGCTATTAACCACCTAGCATCATAAAGCAAAGAGGCACAACTATCTTAACCTGAGGTGTACCCAAGGGACATTAGTGTAGAGGTGTTAGAAAGTGAAGAGGATCTTGAGAATTTTGAGAATACGACTTAAGCAACTGCTTGTGTCGAAGAAGTGGGGAAGAAGCTTGAAGTAGAAAAGGAAATATCATTTAACTCAAAGATAAATGTTGAGTCCTTTATTATTTTTAATATTAATCATTCACCTTTACATAGCAGATTTGAGGAATTAAATAAAGAGGAAAATGTGAAGAGACATTTGAGATATTCCAAAAGTGTTGGGACTCAGTAGAGATTGGAAATCTGAAGATGAGGAAGATGCTGGAGGTAGATGATCATCAACTTAGGCCTTATCCTGAAGAACTCCAAGTGGAGGAAGATCACGTGACACCTAAAGATCATAATTTTGTCACGTGAGGGAGTTGAAAGAGTGATCATGTGATACCTTTTCTATTTCTTCTATGATATATAGTCATTATTAGAGTGTGAATTGATTAGAAAAATCCAGGACAACTTTAGCATGTATTTCTTGTAACATCCCGTCCCTATATTAAGGGTTAGAACCCAGATTTCTAAATGGAGAGAATAACAATATGAGAGTTAGAAAAATTTGCATTTCATGCCCAGCAGCATGTCAGTATACATGTATGTGAATTTAAATCTTTGCATATACAAAAATAAGTGTACATGCATTCATTGACAATTTCCAAGTATGATTGCTTTTAAATGTGATTTTATTGAAAATAAGAAATAGAGGGAGTTGAAAGAGTGATATTGGTATGAGTTGTGATAAGGAAAGATTTGGAAACAAATTTGGTAGTGATATGAAAAATGTTCACTGAGTGTGATTCGGTCTGCTAGCCATAACTTTTTTTTAGATATCCAAATGAGATGATTCTTTTCTTGGATTGAACTAGAAATATATGGCTACATTTCTTATGAAGACATCGATTTTAGATTCTGTCTCTAAGAATCTCAAAATTTGTCATGAAATTGAGAACTAGGTGCAGTACATTGGTGGAGGAATGTAAAAATTCATATTCTGAATTTGGGAGAAAATCTGGATTAATCTAGGCTAATTTAGGCAAATATGTCTTTATAGAATTGTAGACCTTACTTTTATCTTTCCAACAGTATATAGTATGAAAATTTTGGACATCGGAGCTAAAAGTTATGGCCTTTATAATGGAAGTTGTATCTTCTGTCCTTTTGCTATCCTGTGTTCCATTTTTAGCCCCTCAAAAGATAGAATTGGTCTTTGAGATCTTTATGAAAGTTGTAGATCTTGAAGTCTTCTTTTGAACATATAAAGAACACCTTGATCAGATATCTATAGGGAAAGTTATAGCAATTTTTCCCATTCGTCTGTCGTTTTGCTATCTTCTATCTTTTTAGCCTACATTCTATTCCAATTTTGACCCTTTAGATGATAGAAGTTTTCTTCAAGGTCTTCAAGAAAGTTGTATATCTTGAAGTCCTCTTTCCAACTATCTAAAGAAAACCTTGATCTGATATCTCTAAAGAAAGTTATGACAATTGTAAAACATCTTTTGTGTTACTGTTCATAAACATCTTTTGGGTTACTATTCATCTTGTATAATCTAGTCCAATTATGACCCTCTTTGTGACATAATTTGTCTTCAAGATCTTCATGAAAGTAGTAGATATTGAATTCCTATTTCAAAAAATCTAAAGAACACTCCAATCTTACATCTATAGTGAAATTTATGCCAATTGTCCCATAACAGGTTCAATATGACTGAGGGCAAAACCATATTTGATTCTTTGACCATAACTTCTCTAGACACCCAAATGACCTGATTCTTGAACCATTGGATTCTTAAGACATTTCTCTACATCTCCAACAAAAATATTAGCCATATGAAATGAATTGAGAAAGATTTAGTGGAAAACATGGGGCGGGAATAGTGTGTGTACTCCTAAATAATATGAACTAGTGTTATGCTACTAAACATACTTCAGTATTTTGATGATTTCTGGATCAGTAGAGCTTTAAATGAGATGATTTTTTATTTGTGGTAAACCAGAGACATGGAGCTACAAATGGTATGAAGAAATTGGAATCTAATTCATTCTATAAGATGTTTAAATTTTAGATAGAAATTCTGTATAGTATTATACTGTTATGAGCAAGAGTAGTCCAAAAATGTTTGAAGTATATCTTTTTAATCACTGAACCAAATTGAATGATTTTGGAGGCGTTAGAAACTTAAGAAAGTGGGAGACATTTTTTTGAAAGAAAGTGTTATGTTAGAATGTTTAAGGGTACTATTGGCAAGACACTTAAGTATAAAAGACATAAGGCATAAATAGAAGGGAAAATGAGACAATTCTCAATCATTAAGGGCATAATTGGAAGAAGAAGTGTTGTCTTGCTTATAAATGAAGAAGAAAAACGTGAATGGAAGCATAAGCAGAAGAGAATAACAAAAATGGGAAAGAAAGAGAAAGAGAGTTTGGTGGTTTGAGAGAAAAGAAGAGAGTTAAGCTAGGGCTTCATTCTTTTTAGTCTTTTAGAAAGACTTTGGAGCTGTTCAAGAAGAGAAAAAGGAAGAGTAAGACAAGAACTTCCATTTGAACTAAAGATCTCTTCATTTGGAAGAGTCAAGATAAGATCATTTTGAATTTTTTGGAATTTTGGAAGGATTCTAGTTTATAGAGTTTAGAAAATGCTTAAGTTTAAGTATTCTAGAATCAATTTTAGTGATTTTTCATTGTGGGATTTTAAAGTGGATTCTTATTGAATGAGATTTAGTTTGTTTTAGGGAACTAAGAGAATCCTACCTAAGAATATGGGGAAAGACAACCTTGACTTGGAGTTTTGCAAGAAAACTAGGTGGGTAATATATCTACGGTTATTGTGTAAATGGGCGATGTGCCTAGGAGTGTGTATATGTTTGAATTGCTAAATTGTGAATGGGAATTGGATTTTATGAGATCATATGAGCTTAGAAAACAGATGATGAGAAATTGAGTTATGATATAGAGTAACCAAGTGTTCTTGAGGTGTAAGCTTATGAATAAGCTAGAGACATGCAAAGAGTAAAGATTGAAAGGATAATTTAAAATGATCGTGTACAAATGAAGTGTAAATCTAAGTTCAATTATACATATATGAATTATGAAATGGAAATGAGCATAATATGTGTTCTAGAACATATATCCGAGATTGTCATTGAACATGGGTTGTACATAGCTCATATAACTATTTGGGCATAAATGAGTTTTTTAATGGGTGTAAATTGTGTATTGCATAAATTGTGATGTGTAGGTTAAAAATATACATACAAACGTATCCAGAATTTGGAAGCAAATGCTATTTTGGAGTGTACGATGAGTAGACCGAGATGGTCTTACTTCATTGTTTATTATTTGAATTTTTGTAATAATTGACTACTGAATGATTGTGTAAATGTGTTTGGTTATGTTGATTTCCGGACAGGAGGTCCGATGTTTATGATGTTGATTTAGGTATTGAAGTGCTACTTGAATGTGAATTGGATGAACTATATATACTTAATGTGATTGTTAAATGTGTTATGAATGTGTATTTGCAGATGAATGAAAGTGTGAATTCTCAACTCTAATGTTGAATGTCGGACTATGTCCGAAGATATGAGAAAGTGATTGAATGGGGTATGCAAAGGTGAGTGTAATGGCAGTTGTGACCAGAGTAGCAAACAATTAGAGCTTAAAGCTCAACGAGTGAAAATAATCTTCCAGCTCAAAAGTGATTCAAAGTCTTAGGCATAACGTTTAATGAGCCCTGTATCCCCCCAACTGGATAAGGGGCAGTTATCAATGAGCCCTATATGGGACAGTTTAGGCACTCGGTCACAATAAGTAACAAATGAAAGGTGAGTCTCATGTGCATTGCATATGCGTAATATGAATGATAAAGTGTATTGAACGTGAAATAATGTTAGATGTGTGAATTGTGTGTTATATGACTTGGTGAGCCATCGATGATGGTCACTCATTGAGTTCGCAAAACTCACCCAAAATTTGCAAATATTTTTTAAGACTCAAAAGAATACCCCGTTAGGAAAACGGGAGTATACCTACTATATGTGAGTGAAAGAAGAGGTCAGGATCAGTTTACATCTGCATTAGTGTTTTCTTATTTTTGTATAAATTTGTATTCCACCATTTCTTTAAAATAATGTATTTCGAAATTTTGTTCAATGTGTCTACAAATACTTTTATGGTGGAATGTAAAGACCTTATGACTAAAGTGTTATGTATTTGTGAGAGGGCCCAATTGGCTATTGAAATTTCTATTGATTGTATTGTGTTAATTGAAAATGTTTATGAATGAAAGTGGGTCCGATATGAATATCGATTTCCAAAAATATGTTATTGATTTTAAAAAAAGTTTATGCCAACTTTTGAATGATTGAATGCTTTAGCATGCCACTCTCGCGAAGCACGGACTCAGATATCACCATCGATGTTGTGTTCGGGTATTGCGGGAGTGGGGTGTTACATTTATGTGGTATCAGAGCCTAGAAGTACTATCTTATGTGGGCATTTTGAAATATGTGTGAAGTTACATGCATATTAGTCATGTCATAGCAGACAACTGCAACTGATCCCCAGTATAAGTCACATGCAAGAGCATTCCTTAAGAATCTGAGCTTTTAGAAGCATTGAGAAAAATGATGATCTGACAGAATGTGAGAAAATAAAGGTTTGTGGACATTTTGGAAATGAGAAATAGTATCTGGTTTTGTATGATAGGTAAAGGTTCACCACAATGAGGTATGCACCCTTGAAGGTGATATGGGTGTGAGTAGGTATATTGCCATGGATTGATTGAGGAAAATGAGAATATGAGTAGAAATGGGGAGGTAAAGTGTACAGACAGGATAAAATGAAATCATAAAAATGTTATGATCATAAAAGGATGAATTTGGAATTCTAAATGGTTATGTGAGTATTGTGATAAGAGTTTGTAATTCAGTATAAGGAGATATTAGGGGAAAGTTAGAAATGCTTGTAAGATGGGATTTTAGGCAAGAATGAGAGAAGAGGAAGTTGAAGGACTTCAAAAAAAAGAGAGAAAAGAAATAGTATATGGTTGGATATAACAGCTAAAGATTCAGTGTTTTTGTATCGGTGGATGTACTATTGAATATGAAATCGATATTGCGTTGTGGTGACATGTCCTTGAAGGTGATATAAATGTGAATACACTGTCATGGATTGTTTGAGAAAAAATAAGGATATAAGTAGAAATGATGAGATTAAAATGTATAAGCCCAGTTGATATGACCTTGAAAGGTTGAACTTGGACTTAAAATGGTTGTGTGATTATCGATATAAGAGTTTATGATTTAGTATGAGAATATATCTGTGGCATGGAGATCTAAGTTTCATATGGGTTATGCCCCTATACTTATGAATTGATTAAGAATATATATATGTGTGAGATGAAATAAATGACAATTGGAAGAAGAGATGGTGATAGCGATATATGAAAAAGTTGTTGAGTTTAGGTTGATTCGCCATTGTGAGTGCAGATCTGATAGTGGGATCACCATGACAAGTGAAAATATTAAGCATATATGTATAATATGCATGGAGATGATATAGGAAGCAATCAGTGACTTATTGAATAAGTGCTAATCATAGTTCCCATAGTTCAAAGTTCAAGAGGAGTTAGAGTAAGACGTGAGAGTACTTGTAGTGATCGATTGGGAAGGAATTGAGATTGTTAATGATGTTATCATATGTGATGAATTTAAGGAAAAAGAAGGACACGATTATGGCATAATCCCCACGATCGAGGACTGGCACAAAAGGAGAATAGTTGTCTAGAATTAAATGGGATTAAAGTATCCTTAGCATAAGCTACTAATTGGAGAACTGACATAATTACATCTCTAGATAAGAAGTAATGATTTTGGTGATATATGCCAAGGTATTAGAGTAAATGAAATTGTTTAGTGCCTCACAGAGCCTCATTACAAGTGATGCTCCGATCATATAAGCTATGGCATAAATTGATCCTATTGAGATATTATGAATATTTTAAATTGATCTTCTTGAGGTACTAAGAATGACTCATAAGTAATTATGAAAAATAGTTAATTGAGAAGGATTTCATGAATAGTATCGATGATTGTAGCAAGAAATCTTCTTTCAAAGAAGAATTTCCTAAATTGGGTTAAGTTGATCAGACGATTTAGTTTAAGAGTGGTCATTGAAGAAACAAATCGGAAATGAATATGTAATAAGTCAAAAGTGAATAATGGAGTCATATCCTAAGTGAAGACTCAGGCACAAGAAGTGGAATATGCTACTGAGAGTGTATGCATTTTGTTTGATGTAAAATATCCAACTACGTGAGTGGATTTTAAATTCGAGGTTACATTATTGCAAATGTGAGGAGAATATAGGTCCATATTATATTCGATGTAACTATGTTTGGGAGATCCAAATTGAATCTGAGGAAGGTAATACCAACATACAAAGTGAAGCACGCAAATAAATTGAAATGCGTGAAGGAACTAGTACGAATGAATAGGTGTTTGAATAAGTGGATGTGAATTAAAGGAAATTGAATAAAAAGAGAAAATCATTAGAGAAAAGAAGTCAAGTGGAAAACTGAAAATGACATGAGATAATATTACCTCCATTGAGGAATTAGTCACTTAAGGAATTGTATGAATTAATTTTGGGTATAAGGAAATTTGGGTTATTTCTATTGGAGATATCAACACCCCGATAGTATCATGAAGTTGAAAATTTTAGTGATCCAAGTAAAATCAGATCAATTGGTGATGATGATCATGGATGAGACCTTGACTGTAGTCGAACAATTAAGAAGAATACTTTTGAACATTTGAAGAAAAATGTGCAAACCATTTGAATGATGAATGTAAGAAGAATTTTGAGGAGCTATAACCTCAATGTTAATTATGCCATTTGGATTTGAAGATTATATAGTATATAATGAAGTTTCACATCAGAGATTAAGATACGATCTGTTGTAATAGTAAAAATTGGTTTTTGGTATGCATGAGACAATTAAAGTCTTATGAGTTGATTTTGATACATAGTCTTCTATGATAGTAATTATTTTGAGGTCTTGCAGACATTAGATGTGCAGAGTCATTTTTGAAATGTACAAATTATGTAAGTTTGGGGAGTTATTGAGTTTGAAAGGAAGGTATAAATGAGTGCTACACTAGTAACGATAGTGTGTAATTTGGCACATTGAATAGACAATTCTATAATGGAATAGCACAAAGTCAGATATTGAGGTTTCCAAATCTAGTGCAATGAAGAGTGTAGAATGTTGAGTGGAATCTGAAGAATGATATTTGGTGATGGAAATAAGAAGTATGTGTACCCGATAAAGATGATTGAGCGAAGAAAGTGTTAGAGAAGCCTAAGTAACAACCTACGCTAGACATCCTAGTAGTAATATTGTAGCACCCCACTCCCGCAAGACCCGAACCCGATATCGATGGTGATATCCGAGTCTGCGCCCCGCGAGGGTGGCGTGCTAAAGCACTCAATCAATCATATATCGGTATACTCTTCTTTTTTTATCAATAATCACATAGAGCATAAGCCCTGCCCAAGTACAAAGCAATTTATACACTCTCATACGACCACTTGGGCCTTTTTAAAGCGGAATACAAGTTTATACAAACAATAAATACGTGCAATGCAGACGCGAACTGATCCCGAACTCTAATCTTTACTTGAATGCTGTAAGTATACTCTGGGTGGCTTAACGGGGTATTCTTCTGAGTCCTGAAAAAAATATTTGCAAATTTTGGGTGAGTTTTGCGAACTCAGTGAGTGACCATCATTGATGGCTCACTCATCACTCATCACATAACACATATTTAGATCATCTCATGAACAACATATTGCATCACATATATTTGATCAGTCATTTCACATTCACTATCATTTGATCCACGTTTAATACACTGTATCATTCATATTATTTCTTATTCAATAAACTGAATCACTCATATAATTCATATGCAATACACATGCAATTCACTTTTCAATTGTTATCTTTGTTGTGACCGAGTACCTGAACTGTCCCATATAGGGCTCATTGATAACTGTCCCAAATAGGGCTCATTGATAACTGTCCCAAATAGGGCTCATTGATAATTTTCCCATTTAGGGCTCATTGATAACTGTCCCATTTAGGGCTCATTGATAACTGGCCCAAATAGGGCTCATTGAACGTTGAGCCTAATGCTCTGAATCACTTTTGAGCTCAAGGCTCTTTTCCAAACGTTGAGCTTGTAGCTCTGATCGGTGGCTACTCCGGTCACAACTGCTATTATGTTTAATCCATTCATGCGATGAAATGCATCACATACATCACATGTATTTATTCACTCATATTCACTTGTCATCGGACCACAGCCTGGCATTCAACCCATAGTTGAGTGTTCACTAAAATTTTGCATGCAATGTATATTTAGAAAACACTTAGTAATCACTTCAATACACTTAGATCATCCAATTCACATTCAAGTAGCACTTTAATATTCCAATTCAATTATGACAATCATCGAACCTCCTGTCTGGCAACCCACATACACAAACACATTCAATCACATTTTAGTAGTTCATTTGTACAAAATGAAACAAAGCAATCAATTAAATGAGACCATCTCGGTCTACTCACATTATGCTATAGATTAGCTTTTTCTTCCAATAACTGGATGCACCTGTATGCAGATGTTTAACCTCGATCCTTCACTAAGTGAAGAGATCTTCAGCTCTAATGGATGTTCCATCCACCAACGCTCTTTCATTCATTTTCATGTTTTCTCTCTCTTATCTCTTTTCTCATCCACTCATTTGCTTCTCTAGAATTTTCTCA
>JAOTAZ010000009.1:4454022-4470374 GCA_025629785.1 Erythroxylum oxycarpum | reverse complement strand
AATTATTAGTAAATTTAATGACGAAAAAATAAAATATGTCGATAAAATGCAGTGAATTTATAGAGAAGCCTTTCCCGTCGCTACATTTACCGACCTAAACAAACATTCCGTCGCTAAATTTATAAACAATACAAAAATTACCATCGCTAAATATAGCAACATAATAGAAAATATCCGCTGGTAATTTAGTAACAAAAATTTTGTACTCCGTCGCCAATTATTTCCTAGGTCGTTTCTCCAACGACTCATTCCATCTGTAAATTTTGTCGCTAATGTGGCTTGCCGATGGAAAACCTTCACATTCTGTTGGTAATTTTTCCACTAAACACCATTTTTCTTGTAGTGTGCGTGAATATGGAAATGATATAGGCATTTTTCTTTGTATAAATTGCATTAGCAAAATAGCCTACCCCTTGATGTGAATTTTCCTTTGTTATGCCCCCTTGAGCTTTATTAGCCTTTCTTTTTGTGCTAACCACATTACATTCTTTAAACCTAACCAAATGTCACATTTTTTAAACCTAACATTGCGATTGATGGTATCTTGAGTGTTTTTCTTGTTTCACTAGCTTTAATGGCTTTTACATTACACAATCCAAATACATCTCACCTTAACCCTTGCCTACATTACAACCTTAAAAAGTCTTTGATTCATGATTATGCATGTGAATCTCAGTGTTGGAGAAATGAAATGATATGCAAGGTTGTGGAATGTCATATTTTTTAATGATATTTTAGTATATCTTATTTAAAAATATTTTTCAGTCTACCTTTAGATTGCTTAGTTTCTAAAGGTAATGAATATTGATTGATGATGAGTAGAACCATTGACTATTAAGTTATTGCTATGTTTTTTGAAAGTTATTCAATTTTTCTTATGATTGCATATTCTTGGGAAAGATGAGAAATGAGTAAATGTTTTAGGTTTGTGATTTAAATTTAGATATTTTGCCCGAGGGCGGTCAATTACCCAAATTTATGATTATGCATGTGAATCTTAGTGGTGCAAAAATGAAATGACTTGCAATGTTGTGGAATGTCTTAATCATGAATGGTATTTGAGTGTACCAATGAATTTATCATATTTGAACACATTTTATTAAAGTCTACCCTTAGATTGCTCAGTTTCTGAAGGGAATGGTTGTTGATTGATCTTGAGTAAAATCATTTAATGTTTAGTTCTTTTCATGGTTTTGAAAGTTATTTCTTTTTTCATACGACTATCTATTCTTAAGAAATATGGAAAATTTGAAAATGTTTTGGTTTGTGACTTTGATTTTGTTCTTTTGCCTAAGGATGGTCAAAAGCTAAGTTTGGGGGAACTTGATGTATGCTTAATTGTTTATACATTCACTCCTTAACACTTAATGATTATTGTTGCGAAATGCTTAAGATATTCATTCTAGTTCATATTTGGTATTAGGTACAATTCGGAAGTTCAAGAGCTAAAATGAGTTAAAAGCAAATTCCTTGGGATGCTTATCTTGATTTTAAACTTATTTGTCTTTGTGGAGTAAGAACGAAATATACTAAAGTGAAGATGGGGAAATAAAATGCAAAAAATGAATAATTCACCATATGGTAGAAGATTCACGACCGTGCACAGTTTCGAAAGATGCAAGGATGGATGCACGACATGCGCCTAATTGTGCATCTTCCTAGAACCTAAATTTTCACATAAATAGACATTTGACCAGCTAAATTAAGGATCAATCATTTTTGGATAGAGAGGAGGGGCAAAAGCATGCACTCTTTTGAGGTGAAATCGAAGTCGAAGAATAATTTTGGGCATATCTTCATTGTGTATATTTTCTCTAGTGATTGTTTATGTTATCTTAAGCTTACTAATTTAGGTATTCATGTATGAATGATCATTATTATCGTTCTTATTATATTGTTTATGTATGTGAATTCATTTCTAGAATCTTGAATACAATTTGTAATAGTTCTGTTTTGGATTCATTTGTGGCAACTAATGATGCTGAATCATTATGGATAATGTAATCTTGGTTAAATAACTTGAACATATATGGTTGTTGCCTTAATTAATATGTTCTATTTCAAGTCACAAAATATGTTAAGAGAAATCCTAATATGAAATTTGAACATCATCAACGTGTATAACATCCTCAATACTAGTTCATACATCAAACTTAAAGAAAAGAAACAAAGGAAAAAGAAAAACATGAGTTAGATTGGTTTGGAGTTTACTGGATAGTTATTGATCTTATTGCTCCCTCCATGATCTTCCTTCTATTTTCCACGATTTGGTAAGATGATGCCTGCCTCTTTTGGGTCTCTTAATGTTCATTTATAGTAAATGAGTGACTTAGGGTTAAGTTTAGGGCTTACCCATGCCACATTGTCCTAAAAATGGCCTCCAAACATCAAAACATATGGAAAAACCCTATGTCTGGTGAGTGTCTGTCATGATTGTGACCGTGGTTTCTGTCATGATCCTGACACTCTATACACGATCGTGACATTGGGGAGGAACTGTCTATCACGACTGTGACACTCATTTCACAATCATGACCCTGTCTTTTAGCCCAAGTATGTGCAAACTTCCTTCATTTTTCATTTATCTAGGTTCATTCACTAACAAACACATCAAACACCTAAAGAACACAAGATTAAGGTCTAAGCTCATGCTTTAAACCACATAAACACTTAAAACATAAGCAAACAATCAAACATAAGCAAACAATCAAACATAATATGAACTACAACAATCAATATCTCTAGCAATCCATTTAACCCTTATTATTCATACTGTGACTTAATTATATATAAGATCTTATACATTGACTAGTTCAATCCTATATGTGAAATCCAACATTGAATCTTCTATGTTCATTACTTTAATCTAACATAACTAGAAAGCAAACACAATTCTCAAGAAACTAGATTCTTTTATAAATCAAAGAAATCAATTCAAAGCAAAATTTTTGGCTTTATCCCACTTAAATATATATTCCAATTAAGCTTTTAAAAAGTAAAAGAAAACAATAATAATTAATAAATAATATAAGATAAAAGAATGAGTTATTATATTTTTTGAATCTTGATGTTCTTAAATGATTCTTGATTGAATTCTTGATTTTTTTCTCTAAAGTTGTTCCTTTTTTTTTATCTGTTTTTGAATTTCCTCAAGCCATATGACTATCATTTGGCACTCTAAGGCATCTCTCTCCTTTCTCTTTTCTTTCTTCATCCTTTATCACAATAACTTGAAAATTTCATTAAACAATGTCAAACAAGAGACCTTATAGCTCCCTCAATTCCTACGCCTCTGTCAACTTCTTTTCACTAACAACTGCCACCAAAAAAATATAGAAAGGTCATATATTAGTCTTGTGTTTGTATTGGTCAAAAACTAAAACAAATAAAATGAACTTACATAGAACATGGTTTGAATGTGGTTCCCTATTTAATCAATTTTCCTGAACATAGGACCCTATTGCTCCCGTGTTGGTGAACATAGGCTTTTATTGGTTCCATGTTTTAGTTCCTTCTTATAAAATCATGTCAAAATCACTACAACTTAATTTAAAGTTCCACAACTTCATTTCTTCTTCAATGAAAAACTAGAACAAGGCCCATAAATAAAATATAAGGGAAAATAATGATCAAATCCTATTGAAATCGTTAAAAGACAAGCTAAATACCCTTAGTATCATACTAAAAATGGAGTTATTAGAATTTATCACTTTTACATCGTCAATTTATTGGATATTTGATACAGTTTTAATATCAGAGTGATTATGAAAGCTCTATAAGCATAAGGTTGTTTCCTCTTTCATTGAAGGATCATGCTAAGTAGTGGTCAAGAAATCGCTTGGATCCTTAATCATAATATAGGAAAATCTTGAAAAGAAGTTTCTAGCTAAGTAGTTTTCTCCATTAAAGCTAGATAATATCACAAACAACATCTTTTCCTTTCAAAATTTTGATAATGAAAAACTTTTTAAGAAATTAGATAAATACAAATATCTAATGAACAACTGCCTACATCATGACCTTCTTATATAGATTCTAGTGAATACCTTTTATGATGGTCTAACCAATTCAAAATGGTAGATGATATAGGAAACTGTTAGTGTGAATTTGAATAATAAAACTCTAAAAGCAACTCTAAGACTAATGTAGTAGATGGAAATAAATAACTATTAGTGGTAGTAATGAAAAGTAAATGCTAAAAATGTAGTAAGTAAATATAATATTGATGTCATTACTATATTAACATCTCAAGTTGAAGCTTTAATATAAAAAAATTAAACACCAAAATTGACCATAAAGAGTATCTTTAATAATGAGTTATGAATTTTATGGAGGATATAAAGGCATTTAATTTTAAGCTAGAAATCCTACAGTATAACAAGTTGACTATATAGGCAGTTTCCAAAAACAAAATATTCCCTATAGCATCATTTACAACCTAGGATGGAGAAAAGTCTTTCACAAATCAATTAACCAGTTTAGAGGCAACTTTTATATGTATTCCAACAATATATAAAAAAAGAAGCTGCCAACTATAAAATGTGACATTAAAAGACTTCATTAAAGAAACTAAATCTTAACTTTAAAACTAGGAGGCTTCAATAAAGAACCTTTAAAATTAAATTAATCATTTGACAAAAATTATAGCTAAAAGATAGTAGGGTACATTGTCTAGTGACATAATGACTAACCTTAGGCCACATATTAAATTAATCATCGTATTTAAAGGGTGAGAATTTACCAATGATAGGAATGAAGAAGTCGATAAAAACATTTCTAAACAAGAAAATTAAAAGGAAGAGAATAGCAAAGTAAGGTAATATAGGCCATGAATTCTCTACAAAGTTAGATTAATACAAGAAGCAAATAAGGAAGAAATAGAGCAAGAAAATGTTGAGGAGGAGGTATTAGAGATAGAACAAGATGGAGTCAACACCATCATCCAAGACATTATACTACTAAAGCTAAATGATCTAGGGTGTTTTATTATTTCATAGATTAATATTAAATTTTTATAACTAAGGAATTAATATATTTTGGGTCAGTGTTAATCTAGTTATTAATCCATATTAAAAAATATAGGGCTTCTCTAAGCATATTAAGAGAGCGATGCAATTTATAGATAGTAGACATCCTATAGGTATTAAGGAGAATGATTTAATCAAAATTGATAAGTTCATTTCCTGAGATATATTTTACATTCTTGATATGGAAGAGGAAAATGGTGAACCTTTAAGTCGAGGTAGGTCTTTCCTAGTAATGACTAGAATAATCTTTAATGCTAGGCCAAAGTTTTGATTTACACCTTATCTTTTCGCAAAAGGTCTGATTATGCCCCTATCATTCTTTAGTACCACTTTTCACCCTAAAGTTACCAAAATAGTACTCATTATACTCTAAATAGTGTGTAAAAGATGTAACAAACATAATGGTATGGCTTGTTTAGATCTTTTATTAAACGCTAATGTCAAAATCACACCTTTGATTAATATTTTTTGAAATATCATTTTTAGGATCATTTCAGCATCTGGTAGGTCTAAGTTGGCTAGTTATGATATCCTATAAGCTAAATTAATGATTTATAGATAATAAATTTAAAAAATTTTAACTCTGTTAAGATTTAAGTTCTTACTAATACCATTTTTGAAAATTTTAAAGTGTAATATGATACTGTAGATAATGATAGGGATTAAGTTAGATTTTTTAGAAAATGTTAAGAGGTAATTTGTAGCTTTTTTCTTAATGTTGAGGAAGGTCAAATAAAACTTAGGGTTAAAAAGGATAAAATTTGCTTCTTAATATTGGATAACAATATCTAGTTTTTAGTTAATGATCATTTATGCTAAGATAATTTTTTAAATCTTTTGCTAAAAGAAACCATGTATTAAGTAACAGGGCTAAGAAAAGGAAGATAAGGAACAATGTCATGGAAAGAGAAAAAATGAAATGAGAATCCATGCCTAAGTAATTTAAGTTCAATTTTCATTTTTCATTTTTCATTTTTCATTTTAAGAATTTAAAGTTTTTGTTTTTTTTCAATTATTTTCCTTGTTACTTAAATGTGAATTCTAGTTGTCTATCACACTTTTCTTAGACGGTAGGAAATGAAAAGGCTTACAGAAGTTTCTTTTCTCCTTCTTTTCATCCCTTTTTTATTTTATTCCCAACTACCATAAAGTACGAACCGGAACACCCTGAGGACATTCTAGTACATACCCTATAATAATGGCGTGTTAAAGCAATCATAAATCTCACTTAAACATGGCATCGTCATTTTTTATTCTCCTATAAGACATCCTTAAGAAGACGTAATAATTTAAAACCAAATTTCCTCATTTCATTCCATAAATTCGAACGTAAAATACATTGTATCTTTCGAATATCCATACATGTACATCATCATATCCTAATACAAAATATGCTACATGTAAGAAGAAATGCCCAAAATGTCTAACTAATCATTCAGTCCCAGTTGACCAACCTTTGAGCCATATCTTCTCCCAAAAATACAAGAATATACTTCTTATAGCGTCTCTCCGTAGCTAATCTCCTCTCTTGGTCCTAAAAAATCAATGTGCAATTTTGGTTAGTTTTGCGAACTCAATAAGGTAACCATCATTGATAGTTCGTTCAATTCATACATCACATCAATACACTTAACATATAATTCACATCTTCGCATATGAATAAAGTATCACATTTCACATTCTCATTCAGCACAAGGAAACAATACAATTTAATCAGTCAAACATACGTATTAAAATGTATATGCAATGTTCGTGAGACTCAATTTCCTTATTATTATCGTTGTGACCGAGTGCCTTTTTACTAGCCCATATCCTTTAGTGGATACCGAGCTGTATCAATTAATGTCCCATATCCCTTAGTGGATACCAGGTACATTCAAAATTGAACTCGAGGCTCTGATCACAGTCTGATCTTTAAACTCTTTACACTGGCGACTCTGGTCACAACTACCTTTATCTTTCATGCATTCATATAATGGATGCTTTACATTCTCATATTCTCAGTCAATTTGATGATTTCATATTCATATTCAAATCACGTTTATCATTGTAACCTAGGTCCAACATTTAACAAAAATCGTTGAGAAAACATTTATTTCTTCTCATTCACATACAAGTAGTACTTCAATATCACATTCATTCATCAGAAGTCTCAGACCTTCATTGTCCAAAATCAACACAATCAAATCACATTCATTTGATAATCAAACATAATATAAAACAAACAATTAATTGAGTGAGACTGTCTAGGTTACTCACAATTTGTTCCCGAAGCTATTACCTCGAAGTTCCAGCAATGTTTGGATGTTGACATCCTAATTGCTGCTCTATATCATGGAATACATACACATATAAAAAATTTGGACAATTGTATAAGTTTCTATTAATGCACACATATGTATATGAAATATGTACAATGCATATTCAATGGCATTCCTGGGTACATTTCCTCAATACTCATCTCAAAATCAATTAACATGATCTTTGAATCATTCCTTAACACCTAATACACTCTTCTTATGTTAATAGCTCAATCCTACTTCAATTAGGCTCATTCAATATCACTATCAAGCCTAAATATCTCATTGGATAAATGCTGATAAGTCAACCATTTATAAACAAACTTATCTTGAGACAAAAGGCTTAACGTTTTCTATAAATTTCAGGTTAATGTCATTCTAGGATGGTTTCGAAGAGGACTTCGAGATCTACAATTTTGTGAAGACCACAAAGAGATATTTTTCCATCTAGAGGGCCAAAATCGCGAATTTCTAAAAGTGTACAGCCAATGCCTGCTAAACGGACATACACCTCCCCCTAACGGACATACATGGGGTTGGGAAATCCGTTTAGCGGACTTATGTCCATTTAATGGAAATAGGTGAGGCTAAGAGTCTTTCCAGATCTGAGAAGGTCCATTTAGTGGACCTAAAGTCCGTCTAATGAACATAGGTAAGACAAAACTCACTCAAGAGCCTTCCTAATAGTTTCTACATCTATCCTAACCTCACTTTCACTCTAAATTGTCCCAAAGTCACTTCCTCTATTACAACATCATTTCATAACAATTCAAATATCAATTTTATTTCATTAAACTCTCTAATCTCTACTAACTTGATTCATCACTTACAACTAATTCTCATCATTCATGAATTCCTATCTTTCCTTTCCATAACATATCTCACTTATATGTATCAACAATTCATATTCAAAATTCATCATCTCAAGTTGATAACTTCTTTAAGTATACCTAATTTCAACTCAACATCATCCATACATAATTCATATTCCCTACTTGATCATAAACACTCAAAATAGAACACATTCTCATACACTCAAAATGGAACACATCATATACATTCATCCACCAATTTGCTGCACCCAGTTCTCAATTTCATGTCAAGTTTTGAGACTCTTAAAGATAAAATTTAAATTCGATGTCTTCACAAAAAATGTAGCCACATGTCTCTAGTTTAATCCAAATTAAGAATCATTTCATTTGAATAACTACAAAACAAGTTATGGCTAAAACACAGAAGCATAATCAGTGAACATGTTACTGCTACATTTTCCAGCACTCATCTTCCAATTTTTCATATTTTACACCTAACAAAACTTGTACAAAGATCACCTTTTCTACTTCATTTACTCTTCATTCTCAACTCAATATCATTCACAAACAATTCATGATCTATAATTGATCATTAACTCAAAAACTGAACATGAGCATATACCATTCATTATCAATTTTTTGAACTTATCCTAACGCCATTATGATGATCATTCTACCTCTAAAACGTCTCTAAAACAATTTATGAATTATTACTCATCATACATATACAAAAACAAGACATTTACATCCACTATTCATCACTCACTTTCATCATACATAAAGCACCATTTTATGCCATTTAACCTCTAACTATCATCATAAAAGCTTCATTAAACACTACCCATGAAGATTTACAAGCTACTTACTTGATTTAGCTTCCAATTCTTCAAACTTTTTAAGAACACCACGAATCCCTAATTTTCCATGCCTCCCACGTACATCATCATGGAGATTGGATGGTTTAGGTTTTCTTGTGGCAATGAAGAAGATAACATGAAGGAAGTAGTAATTAACAGATAAGAGAGTTGGTTCAACATTGGTGGAGGTGAGAGTGAATGGAGAAAATGAAAATGGAGGAGAAGAAGAAAGCAAGCCATGAAGAAGATGAAGAAAACATAAGAGAATCGTGAGAAATAAGACAAGGGAGGTCTTTCAATTAAAAGAATAGTGACCTTAAGACATGGCTTGGCAAGTGACACTATTCTTTTAATTGTCACTTGCCACATGTCCTATTCTTATAACTTTAAACTAGGTTATTTCCTTTAACTAATCCAAACAAATCAAATTTGTACTCAAATTGCCTCCCAATTTTAATTGACACTTGTCAATAACTCCTAAAGTCATTTATCAAAATCTCTATTGCCATTAGACAGTAAATTCTACTACCTTTTATCAGTTGTCTTACTACTTGGCATTTTTTCTAGTCAAAAAATACCCAAAATTTCAAGAATTTCGTAAATTTCACCAAAAATTCTAAATCACTAAATACACTCTCCAAATAAATTTTCAACAGATAAAAATTGCAATTCTCAATAAAATCACATTTATAAACAATTATACCCGGAATATGTCAATGAGTGTATGTACTATTATTTTAATGTGCAAAAGTTCAATATTCACATGTATGTGTATGCCTTATTATGCATGAGCATGTAATGCACTTTTTAATTTCTTAATAATCTCTCATATTTACTATTCTAGGCTCAACATGGGTAACATGATGTTACAATTATCCTTTTCAACTACATTTTCTTATATTTTGTACATTGAGAACAATATACATCTTGAGGGTGAGCCTACCGGTTGCTCCTTTATGACCTTAAGGTGATAGGTATAAGAGACGAAAAAAAACCTCTTTATAAAAATACAAAGAGAAGGTTGCGTACATTATGATCATCCTTAGAACTTGCAAAATGGGGAACCTTGAGCATTTGGCACGTTGAAGTGTGGGAGGGGATAGTTTTAATTTTTTATCCTTATTTCACCTTGGTAAATTAAAACGTAGGTATCAATTATAGAAAATTTAACAATGAAAGAAGGAAGATAAATTAAGATAATCCATTATAAGTTAGATTTTTTTAAGTGATTCAATTTATTTAGGTAAATAGATATGAACACTAAAAACTAACTTAATTTTAATTTGATACAATATTTTTAAAAAGGATGCTTAATTTGCATAATGAAACTTCTTGCATAATTTTGACATAAATTGAGCTAGAAGGTGATTCTTATCAAACATAAACACTCCACTAAAAAAATGTTTAATAAGAAAGCAACACTAAATAAATTTGCTTCTCTAACTTTAACCTAAAGTAAAAAGGTTGAAGTTAAGAATGAAGCTACTAGCTATTTGAATTAGTAACCTCATTGAGCAACCAAAGGTCTTTATAAAACGATATTTACTTTCACATCACAAGGTTAGACACGTCTTTAACAGTCCATTGAAATGTCAGAAAAATAAGTGTTTTATATTACAGTAGAGTTATATTGTTTACAAGTTTGAAAAGGAAGTTTTTACTCATTTATGTTTATTTTGTATATAATGATGAATTATGTGAATTAATTTGACATTTGAAGGGATGATGGATTAAGTTAAATTAAATTACAATTTAGTGTAAGCATATAGGAACATAATTGGTTAATAGTGTGATTGAGCGGAAGATAAGTACTCCTTATTACTTTTATTGATTTGCCAATTTTGCTACGTACATAATTGATACTTATTAACTTGTGTGTGACTAACATTGGTTTTCTTAAGAGTAAGCAAAAGCTTAAGTGTGAGAATATTTGATACGCATAAAATATGTACATATTTTTTTAATTACCTCATTTTAATTATCTTTTATATATTTTTAGATAATTAAGAAGATTTAACCTTGGGATGAGATTTATCGAGATTTGAAGGTTGTTTCAAGTTAATAAAATAGAGAAATCCAGATCTTTTACTTATTATAATGTGGCTGTAAACAAAGAAAGTGACAGAAATGTTCCTTTTGTTGTCAAGTATACTGGAGAATCTATTGTTTCATGTATTGGAGGAGGAGGGAAACGTTGAAGGTTCTAGCCAAATGAATTGTTGTCAACTTTGATTGGTTCAGATTCATCTTAATTTTAACTTCTATCCTAATCCAGTTTCAGTGCTTTACTAAAAACTATCTATCAGTATACTAAAACACCACTTATACTATTATCTGTATGTAGCACAGTGACCATACAACTTGCTGGAACATTGAACAAAGTACAGTTGCCACCACATGAAGGACTACTGTTTAACCTTGCTCTATGCGTTGCTAATCTTTTGGGGCTTAGCAAATGGAATCAGAGCCGAATTGTTTACACCTAAGATTCACAGTGACATAGGTACAGTGGGACAGGAAGATACTCACGGTATTTGCAAATCAATGATTGAAGCCTATGTTTGCGAAGAACATTTGGTAATGAATGGGTTGTCAATTGCGTTAATGATGTACAGTTTTCCATAAAAACTGCAAAATGGTTTTCAGGTGACAACACACGATGGTTATATCCTCAGTTTACAGCATATTCCAGTGGGGATATCAGGTGTGAAATCAGGAGCAGGACCACCGGTTCTACTACAGCATGGTTTGCTAATGGTAAGCGGAATTCGTACCCTTTTGATAGTGTTAGAGAACACAATAAACGTGTTCTTATGGCAGGATGGAACAACCTGGCTGCTGTTACCTCGAGAGAAATCTTTAGCACTACTCCTGGCAGATAATGGCTTCGATGTATGGATTATCAGCAATCGTGGAACCAAATATAGTCGGGGCCATACATCTCTCTGTCCAGACGAATCGGTTGTTGCTATTTCTCAGTTCAAATCTGTAGCTTCTCTTCACCAATTTAACGTTCACATCACTTTATTGGAACTGGTTTTCTTTAGGCTTACTGGAATTGGTCGTGGGATGAACTAGCTGCCTATGATCTTCCTGCTACATTCCAATATGTACATGATCAAACAGGACAGAAGTTGCACTATGTTGGACATTCGCAGGTTTCTTCCTTTTAATTTACTGCTTCATGCTATTGTCAGAGCTATAAACATCAATTCAGATCCTAGCTTGATTCTTTTCTAGGGTACTCTGATTGCTCTGGCAGCCTTCTCACGACATCAGCTGTTAAGCATGTTGAAATCAGCTGTCCTGCTAACCCCAATTGCATATCTTGGTCACATGACCTACACGTTTGCGAGAGCTTACGCAGAAACCTTTCTTGCTGAGGTGAACCTTGGTAACTCCTTCACTGTCAATCGTTCTTGGCCAAAGTCTCTAATAATCTGCTGGCTGTGTAACAGGATTCGTACTGGTTGGGACTTAACGAATTTGTTCCAGGAGGGTAATGACGGAACTTATCTCAACTCCCTCCTTATGTATATCAATGCTTCCATTTATACGATGAAAGCTGCGATCATAATACTTCACGTCCTCAAACATACACAGTAAACTAGATGGTTTGAAAGGACAAAAAGAACCTTCGTACGGTCATCTTTTTCCATGTTCATGCTGTGAACTCGTCTTACTCCGTTCAACCAGTGAAACAACCATGACAAGACTTTTGTTCCTTGCACCCTGAACTTTCCAAAACCCAAACCCAAACGTCGGTACATGTGAATCCAAGCCATTCATTTTTCAGACTAATACCGACCAATTAACCGGTGTCTCTATTTGTTATATTCTATTCTTCATCTAACTTTCGGTAGTTGAACAGGACTAGCGTAGCCAAAGTTTTTGGGCTTGTCTGCAAGTTACCTGGTGTTGACTGCACCAACACCTTAACTGCGTTCACAGGTAGATAAATGTCAACGATTACAGGAGTATAACTGAAAGCAAAAATCCTTTTAAGTTTTGTGTACTGATCTTTTTATTTTGTTAAATTATATCAGGTCCGAATTGCTGCCTGGATTCCGCCGTCATGGATGCGTTTCATCAACATGAGCTTCAGCCAACGTCAACAAAGAACATGGTCCATTTTTCTCAGAGTAAGTGATCCTTATCTCTAGATTTACCAACACAATAACCTTTTTCTTTTAGACTACGAAATTTGAAGTTACATCATCAGGAACTAACCTTCTTTCTTTTCTCTTTTTTTTTTTTGAAAATGAAGGAAATCTTAATTTACTAGCAAGAAAACCAAACAAAAATTATAGTGATTTTGCACCATGCATGCTGTTCTGTAGAAGAAAGGTAATATCTTACTATAAGCTTATACACTTAACTAAAAGAGAAGGAAAGGAAGTTACTGATCACCAAAGCCCTAATTTATAGAGAGTACAAAACTCGTTTGGTCTTCTACTTTCTGAGCTAGTACGAATTGCTTGAGCCCGGAGTAAAGTATTGTTGTTGAATTCGGAATTGGAGAACTGTTTGTCTTGAAAGATTCTTCCTTTCCCTCCATAGGGATTAAGTACCATATAAGTTTGAATAATAATTGAGCTTGCCCAAGAGCTTATGACCAGTCCCGCACTGGTATTTTGAGCTTGCATAGCTCTTACACCAGTAAGGATGAAGAGAAGCTACAATTACGGAGAAGATGGTTGTGATTCTTCGGTGCTAGATTGCATAGTTTAGGTGTTAATAGCTAAACATAGGTTAAATGACGCCTTTGGATTGTGATTAGGAAACCAAATCAGCCTCCACCATGAAACCTATTCTCCAGGAGGCCTAAGTAGGTATAGAAAAGATTTGTTTGTGAAGCATTTTGAACTTTGAAGGACCACTGGGGAATATCATATTCCTGTTAATTTGGTAAGTAGTTAGGGAGATGCTCATTGATCCAAGAAAATCCTCTAAGCTTGTATTACAATAATGAATTAAGCATGTCATAAACGCTAACTACCATAGATATAGTTTCTGTCTTCTAGATAGAAATGGTTTTTCTGAGTTTCACAATTTTTTGCAGTGATCAGAGATGGAACTATAACAATGTACAATTATAACAATGAGGATGATAACCGGGATCACTACGGGCAGGCTACTCCTCGAGTGTACAACATGACAAACATACCAAGAGACCTTTCTCTTTTCATGTGTTATGGAGGGATAGATGCTGTATCTGATGTCAAGGATGTACTTTTGTTGTTGGATAGCCTAAAGGACCATGACAAAGATAAGATTGAGACCAAGTACGTTGCTAACTATGGTCATATGGACTTTGTTATGGGTGCAAAGGTGAAGCAAGATATATACGATCCTATCTTGGCATTCTTTCGACGTCACTAAATTGACTTTGTTTTGTGAAATATATGAGTGGCTAAACAATTGTCAGGTGTTCCTATTGAAACTTACATCTATTTTATTAAACTTTTACTAAGTTATTATAAGTGTTCCTCTAAAAGGAAATATATTATCATGTGTTTGCCATAGAAAAAAATTTATAAGACGACTTTAGGTTGAACTTAACATTGGTCTTTATAAGAATAATTTGACATAAAATTAATAAAATATCTACATGGTAATAATATATTCTTAGAATGAGCAAAACATGTGTCTTTAATGGCTTCTCAATTAAATATTAGCAGTGTCATCATTGATTTTAATCTATTGCAACGTTGATAGTGAAAATTTATCATTGACAGACGTTATTCAACTTGGTATAGATTGAAAAGCTATGGTAACACAATTAAAATTAATGCTTTAGAGATTTCGTATGTGATGTAGTACTTCACTCCTGCATCAGAAGGGAGAAGAGAGGCAAAATCCTTTAGGAGTGTATAGAAAGGACTATTAATTAACTTTATGTTAAGCTATTTTTAGGTCTGGTTCAGCCTGATTCTGTTGGGGTTGAACGTCGTTGTTTGGATCCATGATTTGTGCGATTCTAGCTATGGAATACCTGCAAAACAAAGAATGGCGTGCCAGGAGTTGATTCCCGGGTGGCCCCTTCGATGCTCAAGTCAGTCTTTCTGTGAGGGTTTTGGTTATAACCAGTAGGAGAATTAAGATAGTGGCGACGTACCTAAATCGGGGAGGAATAGTACCTTATTTACCTGTAATTACTGCTAGGTTTAGATCTTTACGTGAAGTTTTACGTTTGCATGGGAGACTAACTCCTGATGGGCTGTGGACGTTTGGAGATGGGCCTGGGCCTAGCACAGCCGATCCAATCATAAGTCCCCCTACTCCTCGAGTCTGAGCTAAGGGAAGGGTCGAAGGAGTATATAAAGTATTAGGCTGTGTGTCTTCAAGGCAGTTCGTGCTAGGCCCAACCAATAGATTATGACGTGATGCGATCGACTGAGTAGATGTAACCGATCGAGAGTAAGGACAGAATAGGTCGATCGGTTATAATGATTCGGCAAGTCGATGGGGTGTAGTGTTGAGGTCGATCGGGCAGGTTTAGTGGCTTGACCGATCGAAACCGATCAACTAGGCGGCAGGGCTTAAATAAAGCACTAAGTGTAATTATTGTTGTCGGTCTATATCTTCCGGGCGCCGTTCAAAATCCTGGGAGACGCGTTCCTTTAGCTGCCTTGTAGCTGTCACGCGTTGTCACGTGCGTCCCTTCGTTTGCCTTGCCGTTCCAAGCCTTTAATGACTTTAACTTCCCATCGCTTAGATCTTCCCGCGTGTCCAGCTTCGGTTCAGATTCTTACAACGTGTTCGACGTCGATTGGTACTCCCCCTCTGTTGATACTATAAATTTTGGAGTTAATGGGCGTTCTTCATTCTGCTTTGTTTGTCTAGCTTCTATCTTCTGTATTGTCTTTGCGCTTACCATAGTGTATTTTCACTGTTGTCCTCTTCATTGAAAGTGTCATGCCCGTAACTGGGCCGCCGGAGATGGTGGCGGAAATGGTTGAGATGCCAAAGAAAAAATGGGACAAGCTGAGGGCCGAGAACAGGCTAACGGGGTTGTGAAGTTCTATTAGAGGGGAGAGAATTGACGCAGTCGAGTGGCGGAAAGAGCGGCACCTAAATGAGGGGTGCTTAGAATTCGCTTATGATTTGTCTCTTTCCCTCCTAAGGGGTTGCCACGACTCTTGCATCTCTGACAGGTTGGACGGCTCGTTGCTTGAGGATTATGCCAAGCTGTTACTTTCATTTAGGCTCGTCCTTTTTTTGGAGCAACAGAAGGAGATAGCCGAAAGAGAACGAGAGGTAGTGTCAAACGAGGACTCGCTATGGTGAGAATTGTGGGCTTGTAAAGAATTTGGCTGTCACAGGACTTGTCAGCACAAATATATCAGAACCTAT
>JAOTAZ010000009.1:4350090-4367573 GCA_025629785.1 Erythroxylum oxycarpum | reverse complement strand
AATTTTTGCTGCTAATTTTTGAGTTGGAGTACTGTAAATACATATATTGATGAAAATAAAAAATTATAAGGTAAAAGTACACTTAAATATTTCAAAACTATTTATAAATATAAGGACCACAAAATTACCTTTACTTAAAAAAAATTATAACGTTAAAAGCCAACGCATATAAATTAACGTTAACTTATAACGTTCGTACCATTTAAAGCCAACATTCTTGACTTCTTGGGAGGGCGTGTTGTCTGTTGTTGTTGGAGAGGACTGAGGAGGCTCTTGAGAGTTAAAACATCAGTACATGTACATCACATCATCACTTCTTACTAAGGGTTGGATTTGAGATTTTCAATGAAATGATAGGTGGTGTAGCATTATAATTGTGAGGGTTTGAAGCTTCATCTATTGGTTGCTTTGGGAATGTGGGCCTCGAAGGAAAGTGCCACTGTCATTTTTGGATTTAAATTTTGCAAATCTCTTTAATGTACAACCGTCGCCAAGTTACTTCTTAGGACTTAGAGAGGGGGCTATTGAAGTAGGCCTCCCTCTCATAATGGACCCTGGGTGGGTGCCCTGCTGGCCCCTGCCCAGGGCTGGCACTGCCTATATATCATACTATATGATGTTTATTGAAGTTAACATAAGCCTACTAAAATGTTTTGGATCTTTAGGTCTATAAGAGAAAATCAAAGTTTCAAAACTTTCTCTTGATTTGAGATTGATGCCTTAAATAATAAAACCGAAGGACGTTATAATATATAGAAAGCTTCTTATTATGTATAATTTAATATGATTACCTCCATGTTTGCATTCTCTTTATATAGATAGAGATTTGAGTTTTAGCATAACTTGATTACGATATTGAATAAGATTAAGTGAGATCACCTATATAATGAACCAAATTTCTAAGATTTATGTTCAAATTGAATTTTATCCTTTTAAAATCATTTTCTACAAGAATTAGCATGAAGATATAATTCCTAAATGAATGGGGTCTGATTACAATGCAAGTACTTTTTTACACTTTTTTGTCTTGTGCAAACCTTAGTTTGAAAGTTTTATTGATGTAGCTTGATTTAGTTATTCTTCAAGGTAGTTTTTTTTTGGAAAATTAAATGGGATTTAGATTAACATAAGAATATAATACATGAGTACATAAGTAGGACCAAAAATTAGCCCAAGAGATTAGGCTACCTCACATGTGTCTAGTGAAAACAATCAGATGATTTAGGTACTCAAACAACCCCTTATAGACTTACACATGCAAGTAATTTATACATCTATGATTTCTTTCCACCCATAATTTATACATGTTTGTACCCTAGTATGCAATAATAGTCTCTCTCTCTTCGATTTAACTAATGTTATAATTTGTTAGTCAATTCACCATAGAGGGAAGATCAGAAAACCTTCTCCTCATATGGATAAATTCTTCTACTTTGTCCCAAACCCAAACTGTATATTGACATTCATATAAAAGATGGGGAATGATCTCCTTCTTTAATTTACATAGGATGTAGTTGTCTTTTAATATTGAGGTAGCTGATCATGTCTTTAATGGTTAGTTGTCTTGTAAATACGTTCTGTGTCTATTTGGGGGTTGTAGACAAGGACAGCTTAGGATATAGCAGATGGAAAATTTCCCCATTTATGCTCCTTATCCAAGTTTCTGCTCTAATCTTTATGGGGAATTCTTGAAGGAGTTGGTCTCTGAATGGTGAATAGATTAAAGGCCCAATATTACTCTAGTTGTTGTAGTACATAAAAGCCTTTCTACCGTTCCCAATCCTACATTTGATGACGTTGCATAGGGTTTCTTTGGTTTTTAGGATTTGAGATAGGAACTAGGAAGGCCTTGTAATAGTGGTTGGCTCCCAATTTCTCTTTCTTTTAAAAATATAAATGTGTACCCAACGTGACCATGGAGTTTGGAGTTTGTGTCTATAACATCCCGTTTCCATACTAAAGGGGTAGAATCCTAGATTTCTATAATTGAGAAATAGCAATGAGAGTTTAGAAAAATGCATTTCATGCTCATGCATAATGTTAGTATACACACATGTGAATATTGATTTTTGCACACTAAAATGATTGTACATGGATTCATTAACATTTTTCAGGTATAATTGGTCTACATATGTGATTATATTTGGAATTGTGAATTGTATGTTTTAAGAATTAATTTGAAGAGTATAATTATTGACTCATAACTTTTGGTGAAAATTTCATAATTTTTTTAAATTTTAAGGGCATTTTTGGACTAGAAAAATGTCAAGTGACAGAAAAATTGAGTAAAAATTTTAATATGTGACATTAAGATTTAATGACTTATGTCATTGAAAATTGGGATTAGAAATTGGAGACAAATGGACTGATTTCTAAGAAATATGTAGTAGTGTAAGCAAGAAGGCATTAGCATTTGTTTTTGACTATTAATTGGGGAGTGTCATGACATGTGTCATGACACCTACCAAGCATTTAACCTCTTTGCTTATAACCCATGATTTAACCAATTAAATGACCATCTCTTTTGTCTTTCACTTCAACAAAATACTCTCTTCTTCTTTATTCTCTTAAGCTATAACGCACTCACCTTCACTCTCCTTACGTTGAGCTTGTGTTGTCATCCTTCACCTTACGATTTCAACACCTTGTTACCTCCATCATGTTGATGAAACCCACTTCTATTACATCGTGTTCTTACATAAATATATATGTGATGATTGTAAAAGAATTGGAGGAGCTAGGGTTTCATGAGGATTGAAGAAGATAATGAAGCTAAACAAGTAAGTATAAACATCACTTTTGTTGATTAGATGAATGAAACATATTTTGATCTTATTTAAGAGTTAAATGTTAACAAATTGAGGATGGGTATATGTAAAAATGTGGATGAGAAATGTGGATAACTTCATGTATTGCTTTTGCGTTTTGATGGGTAATAGATTATGAAATGGGAAGAATTAAGGTGATAGTTAGAAGTGAAATGAAAGTGAAAATGAAGTTGAATATGTGTAGGAAGTTGATGATGAATGTGTATGTATGTATATGTTATGTTATTAGTGTTCATGATCCATCATGGACTATAATTTGTTTATGGATGATATTGAGTTGAAATGGAGTTAGAATGATGGGAAAATGAGGAGAATGAATTAGAAATGATAGACAAGATTAAGGTAGTGAATGTGGTAAGTAAAGAGTTAGAATCTAGAAAATTGGAACATGATCCTGAATGTGCTTCTGTGAAAGTTCGCCGTGGCCAACTTGAAGGATTTCCTCTATGTAAAAGTTCGCCGCAGCCAACTTGTAGGAATTCACAATGAATTTCCTCTCTAGAAAAGTTCCTCGCGGCTAACTTTCCTGTACAGCTTAAACATGCTTTGGTATTTTGATGATATCTTGTCTTGTAGCTATCCAAATGGGATTATTTTTAATTTAAAGTGAACTAGAGACATAGTACTACAAATTTTCTGAAGAATTCGAATGTTAATTCAGTCTTTAAGAATTTCAATTTCTAGATGGAAGTTGAGTACATGGAACTATAAGAACAGACCGAAAATGTTTGGGGTATCACTTTCATATTACTGAACCTAATTGAATGATCTTGATGTTATTAGAAACTTAAGAAATAGGAGAACAACTTTATGAAAGGAAGTGTTACCAAATTACTCCATTTTTCTTGTCAAAATGTTCATGAAAAATTGACCTGAAGGTATGGAATTTTGGAGATGTTATAAGAAGAAATGAGATTTTGGATAATGTTTGATCTTATAATGTTAGAAACACCAAAGGCATGAGTATAATGAAATGAAGATGTTAATGTGATTGTAGTTATGATTCAAGGAGATGAATAATGAGTATCAAATAAAAGTGAATAAGTATTTGATATTATGAGAACAAATAATGTTAGAAATGAAAATGTGCTTAAGTTATGAAATTTGATAATCTACCTGGGATTGTCATTGAACATGTTTGTACACATTCCATATACACATTCGTGCATAAAGGAATACTTATAATTGTGCAATTATTAATGTGTGTGCAACATGTGTATTGCATAATTTGGATGTGCAGGATAAACGTCCGCATTCAGAGGTTTCTAGATTATGGAAACTAAAGCTAATCTGGAGCATACTGTGAGTCGACCTGGATGGTCTCAATTCTTTGTTTGTTTTGATTTCAATTTCTGCATTGAATGACTACGAATATGATTATTATGCAATGTGAATATGATTGATGTGAATGTGCTGATTTTGAACATTGAATGTATAAGGAGCTTGTTAAATGTGAGAACATTGAAGTGCTCCTTATATGTCAATATGAAAGAAATATGTGTTTTCTCAACTTAATTATTGAATGTTAGACCAAGGTCCGATGATGAATATGAAAGTGATTTTGAATCCGAAATCATGTGATTGATTGAAAATATGAGAATGTGATGTATTCCATTTCATGAATGCATGAAAGATAAAGGCAATTGTGATCGAAGTCGTCACCAAAAGGAGCTTAAATCTCAGAAAGTGAAAAAGAACCTCGAGCTCAGTTGTGAATGTACTCGGTATCTACTAAGGGATATGGGACATTATCTAATATAGCTCGATATCCACTAAGGGATATGAGCTAGTAAATAGGCACTCGGTCACAACAAAGTAATAAATGAAAGTGAGTCACATGTGCATTGCATATTCATTTAATATGTATGTTCGAATGATTGCACTATCCTATTAACTTGTAATTGAATGAGAATGTGAATGTTGTAAACAAAGTGATATGTGATCATATGAACTATATGTGTATGTGATTGAGTGAGCCATCGAGGATAGTCACTCACTGAGTTTGCAAAACTCACCCAAAATTTGCAATATTTTTTCAGGCTCAAAAGAGTTACCCCGTTAGGCTAACGGGAGTATAGCCCCTGCATTCAAGTAAGAGATAGAGGTCAAGATCAGTTCGCGTCTGCATTTGTTTTCTTATTTTTGTATCAAATTGTATATTTCGCAATTTCTGTACAATATATATTTGAATAATTCTGTAGGTAATAACTTTTGAAATTGAAAATATGTTGCAAATGAGATTGATCCAAGTGTAATAATAACTGTGTTTTCGATGTTTATGAAATAAAAGTATGGGCTCGAATTTGAATATTGGTTTCCGCATATGCGGGCATTGATTTGAAAAACATTTTTATAATGAGTTCGATTGTTGACTGTTCTAGCATGCCACCCTCGTGGGGCAAGTTCTCGGACATCACTGAAGATGTTGGGTACGTGTCTTGCAAGAGTGGGGTGCTACAGTGTCACCAATAGCTTCCAAAACCTTTTAGCAGTAAGGACTTTATTTATAAGGCTTGTCATAATTTTCATTAGTCCACCTTCTTCCTTGGGCCTACACACTTCATTCCATTTAATCTTTGTTAATTTTTTTCCTTCTTCTCTACCACCCTATAGAAAAGTTCTTATAATCTTCTCTATTGTCATGATAACCCCTTTAGGAAGACCTAAGTGCGCCAGCCAGCTAATGTGAAGGGAGTTAAGAACATACTTAATCAGCACTAACCTCCCTACATAAGACAAGTCTTTATTGGCCTAATGGTTTAGTCTTTTATGGATTTTTTTTCCAACAATGGAGCATAATCCGTAAACCTTAACTTCATGTTGTTCCTTATATGAAGTGATGGTTGAAGATTGTAATGGAATATAAATGGTTGTTTCCTATTCCTTACTCAAAATTGGCATTGCCTCTTGCTCAGCCTATTTAGGGTTAGGTTTTGCAATGTGTGTAGGATTAGAACTTAGGTAGGCGAGTGCATAGAGATTTCTTTAAAGTTAACCAATTCCTCATAGCCACCTTTAATAAACAACCTGCCAGTTGGCTTCCAAGTCTTTCCATGGTGTTTTAGAGAAGTGCCTCATTCTTGGGATGACTTCTAGGAGTTCCTAATCTAACTTCACACTTATATATACCATGGCAAATCCAATGTGTTTCCTTTTCACTATAGTTTCGTCCATACAAAAGAATTTCCTAATATAACTAGCCAATGACTTAAGTCCTTTTTAGTCCAATATTCTAAAGGAATATTGTGGATTTAATCCATAGTGTGATATTCTACTATCTAACCCTATCTAGCCTAATTCCAGGTCTCCAAACTTATGGGAACAAGGGCAAGTTTAACACGTGTCATAGATCATATTCAACAACAAACTTGGCTTCATTGGCATTTTGAGAAGTAAATAGGATTTGCTTGTTTAAGAGATTAAGACCTCATGTAGGTTTCTTTCTTTCCAAGTTGAGAGAGCCCATTTGTGGATTGCATGATAAGAGGGTCTACGATCTTAAAAGAAAACCAACAACAGTAGTGTTCCATGCTTCTGCTCCTTGTTTTAATACTTCAAAATCCGGTACAACAATCTTCTTATTTCCTGTGTTGCAGGGAGTGCAATACTATCTGTTGCTGCTGAGGGAATGCTACTAAAAGCTGGGAGATTTTTATCTCTGTGAATGAGGAAGCAGTGAGGGGTGGAAAAGTCAGGTCCATATTATCTGAGGCGGACATTTACACTGAAAAGGTTAATGCGGGTTATTCTTTAATAAATGTTATTCTATAACATAGCTCTGGTAAAAAACTTACAGAGGAATAATTGAAAAAATTCTTCCAGTGACATAGTTAGATTAATAATTAAAGGGGCAACCTGTTATGGATGCATTTGTAGGAGTTTATTAAGGATTCTAAATCCTTGCTTAGTTAGGAATTCTAGTTAGCGTTAGCAGTAGCAGTTTATTAAGGATTCTAAATCCTTGCTTAGTCAGGAATTCTAGTGGCAGTAGGAGTTTATTTAGGAAATGGAGTCAATTAAGGATTCTAAATCATTGTTTAGTTAGGAATTCTGGTTCTATTATTCTTCTTGATTCTAAGGAGATTTCCCGATAAATAGGGAGTTATTCAGCAATAAATGAACAAACATAATTTATTAGAAACCACGAGATCTAAAACTCTCTCTTAACGAGTTTCAAGGTTACAACTCCCTTCAATGAGCTGTGTTGGATTACCAATTATAGGTACATCCAGGAAGAAGAACAAGGGTAAAAACCCTTTGTTGGGAGAAGAATCTCCGGTTAATCGTCCGGTGACTCGATCCCAGACTCGGGACCGTAACAATTTGGTATCAGAGCCACTCACCATGGATCAGAACATCGTTGAAGAACGGTTACGTCATCTTCTGTGTGAAAACCAATCTGAAACTGATGCTAAAATAGCAGCAGTAGAATCAAGGCGGGCCACTGTAGAGGCACGGATGGCAGCTCAACTTCAACAATTATCACAGCAACTTGAAACTTTAATTCGGGCCAACAACCGTGGTAAAGGAGTTGACGTTGGGGACAGAAGCAATGCAGGCTCCAACCAAAACCAAAATCCTCACATTGATGAAGGAAACAACAGCAATAAAGGAGGCATGAATGGAGGAAGAACAGGAGGCTTTGTGCCGCGGTATACGAAGTTAGATTTCCCCACCTATGATGGAGCAAGTGACCCATTGGTGTGGCTCCATAGGTGCGAGAAATTCTTTTTGAATCAGAGAACAGCTGAGGGAGACAAAATTGGTCTGGTAGCATTTCATATGATTGGGGAAGCCCAATTATGGTTTTACCAAATTGAACAAGAGGAGTCGAACATGGCATGGAAGACATTTAGCGAGAATTGTACCCTTCGCTTTGGTCCACCCTTGCGGAGCAACGCTTTAGGAGAGTTAATTAACCTCAAACAAACAAGTTCCGTAGAAGAGTACTAGCGAGACTTTCAAACATTATTAGCACGGGCAAGCTCAATACGAGCTGATCAACAGGTCGACATGTTTACGACAGGATTAAAGGAGAATATCCGCATTGACGTAGAATTGCACAGTCCACCGAACTTGTTACATGCCATGAATTTGGCCAAGGCCTTTGAAAGAAAATTACAACTCACCCAAAGCATGAAGAAAGGTGTAAATCCTACCATCAACTTCAGTCCAAGGGGAACTTCAAATAATGACAAATCGGACACTGTTGTTGGCAGTGCAATAACCAATTCCAGCAGAGCTTCAACTCCATTTATTAAGAGATTAATAAGAGATGAGATGGCCACTCGTAGAGCTCAAGGATTGTTTTATAATTGTGATGAACAGTATGTTGTTGGACATCAATGCAAGAAACTATTTTGGTTGGAACTAGAAGACACAGTGAAAGGAGACTCAAAGGAAGAAAGTACTTCGATGATATCTTTACATGCTATTTCTAGACTTTAAGCTTGAGGACAAGCTTTTTATGGAGGAGGGGAGTAATGTTATGGATGCATTCGTAGGAGCTTATTAAGGATTCTAAATCCTTGCTTAGTTAGGAATTATAGTTAGCATTAGCAGTAGGAATTTATTAAGGATTCTAAATCCTTGCTTAGTTAGGAATTCTAGTGGCAGTAGGAGTTTATTTAGAAAAGGGAGTCTATTAACGATTCTGAATCATTGTTTAGTTAGGAATTCTAGTTCTATTATTCTTCTTGATTATAAGGAGATTCCTATAAATAAGGAGTTATTCAGCAATAAAAGAACAAGCAGAATTTATTAGAAACTACGAGATCTGAAACTCTCTCTTAACGAGTTTCAAGGTTACAACCCCCTTCAACGAGCTGTGTTGAATTACCAATTATAGGTACATCCAGGAGGAAGAACAAGGGTAAAAACCTTTTATTGGGAGAAGAATCTCCGGTTAATCGTCCGGTGACTTGATCCCAAACTCGGGACCATAACACAACCATAACATAAAAACCATTGCAAAATGAATCTCACATCATAGTTGATTTAATAAATGTTTTTGAAAATTGACCGGTTAAAACAATGCCAATGCTTTACGTAAAGCCCATTTTCATAGATCATATCCAAATCCCCACATGTAAATACAAACTCGTAGATCATTATCCAGTTTTGCACTTCATTAAAACTGGACAAATACACCATTACAATTGATTGATATTCTTGTAGTATCAGCCTCTCTGCTCACCTTTAACTACCAAAGTTCTGCTCTAGACATCAAAAGATCACATAAGACGGAGTTAATCATGAAGAAAACCACTATCTAAGATGTAAATTAAAAATATGTGCACACCAAGACCTACATAACCAAGCAAATAGATCCTAGAATTCTTCAAGAGTACATTGATTTGAAACCTTCTGTTAGAGGAACTACTTTTGCTGAAACCTTGCCTTGCAACTTCAGAGTAGCTTGACGTATGTCCTGCAATTTGCAAATAATTCATCAGTGCTAAGAAGGAATAAGGTTTATCAACGAGTCTCCTGGTAGCAAAGGAAACAGGAACAGACGGCTCCTGTTGCGATTTTCATAAAAAGAAACAACTTATTTAGTACTTGAAAATATTCTCCTCCCCATACACTACAGGTTACGGCATTTTAAGTACCCCGAGAAGTTTTGGACCATATGATAAGTCCCTTTTTCTTTTCTTAAAAGAATTACATTATTAAGTTGCTAACTTCAGATTAGATGGAAACCATGGCTTCCTACCATACTTCACAGTAGAGGACGAATGCCATACATGCACAGTTTATTTATTTTTATTTTAAATCTTAAAGCACAATCCCCATGCCATTGCCTAATTAAGGTGAAAAATGTTAAATGTTAAACTGAATAGTTACCTCCAAAGTGTAACGGGAGGAGAAATGAGTCAATAAGACTGCTTTGTTTCTAATCCATTCAGCATTTTGCATAATCTGCAATTTGACAAGAATCCTACCTCAGAAAGTAAGAATGAAACAGAAACAATATCCATACTTCAATTATATAACTTCTCTAATCATAACATTCATTGGGAAAAATGAGTGTCTTCCATACCTCGAACATATGGGAATGACCATGCTGCCGTGCATGCTCAATGGTAAATCCTTCATCCAGAAAAGTTGCCTGTAAAAAGGACCACAGCTTCACATCTTGCATTTTGACAAAATTTTGAAACTAAAACATATTTGAGAATTTCAAAACTGGTTCTGCAAAGAAAAACATGTCACATTGTAGAGCCCATGATCTACCACGCTGTTATTTATACCTCTGTTATAAGAATCTTGGCCCTCAAAGCATCTGCATTCCGTGGGTCAAGCATGTAATCTGCTGTCGTATCTCCAGTAAATGCAACCTCTGGAGACAGTATTACGTCTGTAATCTAAAAAGAAAAATGAACAAGGAATGACTATTTACTAAAACAAGAAATTAAAAGGGAACTGTTTATGAAAACCCACCTGAACACCAGATTTCTTCAGTTTCTCAATCTGTTTCCCTTTGAGATGAATGTATTGTTTCTTCAACTTTTTCCTAACAGAGTAAATAACATAACCCTGGAGAAAGACATGATATTCTTTGTTTGATTATGAGAGTCACAGGGCAAAAAGAAAGTTATTTACAAGTCCTAAAATGACCAAATATTTTAGCACATGCAAAACATCTATGCCTACATGTAAAAAACTATATAAGAATGGAAATATTAGTGTGATGTAGGACAAATAGAAGAAATGTTAACTAGTAGCAAAAACTCACGTAAACTAGGAAATATGGGCTGTTGAGAGTTGCTAAGGTGTTGAAATTTCAGATATGGGTTGTTAAGTTGCTGGAATTCAAGTTTAGATTAGCTGGGATTTTAGAATTTGATATGACTAGAATTTAGGACTTTGGTTGTTGAAAAATGGAGTTAAAGGTGCTGAAATTTAGTGAGGTAAACCAGTCATATAAGGTAGGAACTAAGAATTATTCCTAAGGTCTAAGAATCACTCTTAAAAGAAAGCATCACACATTCTAATTGAAAACAAGTTATAGAAAAAGATTCAAGATATCTTATTCTTGAAGGGTTGAGTACACACATAGTTATAGAAGTTCTTAGAATCTTTATTCTAATAGGAAAGAGTTTCTAATTAAGATATCAAAATTGAGTCTCATTCTAATAAGGATTCTTCATTTTTAACTAAGCTTAAGTCCTAAAAATTAGAAAAACGTATCTAACTTATTACTAATAAGGAAAACTTAGCATAAAGTAACTTTTAGAAAATTTTCAAGCAATCAATTCTTGAACTTCATTTCAGCCAATTTTCAATTCATGTTCTTCATTCTACCAAATTAAAGCTTATGGTTGACTAATATGTCATCTTTTATTTTGTTTATAAACTCTAAGCTCTTTTGCATAAATTATCTTCGACTTGTTTGACGTCGTTCTTATCGTAGAATGTGACAAATACTGCTCATATAAGTTTGGATTCAACTTATGAAATTTAGTTTTTAAAATCCACATGTTATCAGAAATTGATCTTCCTTTGTACTTGATAGGAAACCATCTATACCCACCAGTTCTTGTTGCTACAATATGTTCATCAAGATTATCCTCCATCTCCTATTTAAGATGAGGAATGGTTAGAATTCTTATAGCAACAATAGAAGATTGCATACCCTTATGTCTATGATAAATAGTTAAGTCTACAACATTAAAGATAAGACCAATTCTCATGTCCATTGGTAATTCCAAAACATAAGCATTTGCCCTTATGTCTTCTTGAAGACATATAAAATCCAGCACTTAGTAAATGAAATTTCTTGTATTTTCTTTTTGGAAAATGCTTTGGACAAATCCTTACCATCACCAGTAATCGACGATACTGATCAGCATGTTCTTTATAAGTCAACTTGCTAGTTGTTATCTTTCATCTCATCAAAGATATCCCTCCTATGTTGTGCAAAACTTCCAGCTTCAATGCTAGCTCGTGTTATTTGTGGTAAAGGAACCAAATAAATAGGTTTTCTCCATTGAACTGCAATACTATCTCAAAAGAACTCTTACCAGTTAACCTACTGTTTGTATACAAATTCTACCATAGGAAGAATTAGGTCCCAATTAGTCACATTGTCTTAAAAATTAAGGCTTAGTGTTTAATGTGTTCCATAGAGTTCTCCAAACAAATAACTCAAATCATAATAAAAAATGATAGTCAAAGCTAATCCGTGGAGATGTACAACCTCTTTAAAGAAGAGTTTAGCAATATGGACAGCAATATAAGTCTTGGAACATGAAATGAAATGATTCATCTTTGAAAACCTATCCACCACCACAAAAGTAGGATCATAATCTCTCATAGAGTTAAGAATTTCCAAGACAAAATATATGCGTATATCCTACCATGATTCATAAGGCACAGGTAATGGCGTTTCTAATCCAAAAGTTTGCTTCTTTCCTTTAGCAAAGTGACATATTCAACATTACCATATGACCTTAGCTGCGTCCCACATTAAAGAAGGCCAATAAAAGTGATCTTCAACCATTACTATGGCTTTTAATGCACATTAGCGTATATTGGCACTAAAATGTTAATGTCTCTTCAGGATTTTAAGAGACTTTTTCTTGGTATCTATAAGTTCCTTGTTACTTTCTCTTTGTCCTTCTACCTTGTCAACCTTTGTAGGCTTCGAAATTATCTTCTTTCCATGAAACATAAATTGATAGGTATTAGCTTTTCCAAAATGCTGCAAATCATAATCATAAAGCTAAGGTCGACTGAATAAAATGTAAAATACTTTCATAGGAATAAAATCACACCAAATAAAGTCTTCATATACTCCTAATTTGAAAGACACCAAACACCTTCTGAGCAATGAGTATAATGCTATCATCCACCCAAGCAACTTTGTAAGGATGTGGATGTTTCTCTGAAAGTAAATTTAATCACGTCACCATGGTCTCCAATACCATATTCATACTACTTTTTCCACCCATGATAAGCTTACATGCTTTATCTCCACATCTATCTTGAGTAAAGATAATCTATTCTTTTTGTTCTTTTGCCTTAGAGGTCGTAAGTATGTGTCTCACTATATTAAGATTTGTAGGACCAACTTGCTCATCACTGGAGCCTCCTTCTAACTCCTCTCCAGCCTCATGTTCACAAACATATTCATCATACTCTTCCTCCTCTTCTTCCATCATGTGCAAACCGTTGTTAGCGCATTCATAAGCAAAATGGTACCTCCCATTGCATTGGAAACACTTCTTGTCACTACTACCTCCCTTTGTCCCAATCTCAGCCATAGCTTTACCTTTAAGTTCAGCTCCTTGAGAAACTTTAAAGCTGTCATGTGATGCAAATTTTTAAGTATTAGGTGTTGGCCTAAAATTTTGCACTCATAGTTCTCTTCATATTGAACTTCCAGGCTTGACTTTGAAACTTTTTAATTACTCGTTATCCTAGTTATTGTTTTGCTCTTAAAGCCAAGTTATATGCATCTTTAAGGCTATAAATCCTATGCATTGTCAAATCCTTCTAAATTTCTGCCCTTTAAGTTGTTGTTCAGACTCTATTCGTTCACATTGGATAGAGAGTTCATCAAATATTTTTGTGTACTCTGTTACAAACATAATCCCTTGTCTAAGTATTGTGAGTTTATCTTGAAAATGAACTGGTCAATATTTTTATAATAAATTTAGCTTTATCTCGTCTCAATCAATAGCTGGTAGTTAGCCTATTTTTTAAAAGTCTTATCCTCTATTAATCTCCACCAAATTTTTGCATATCCAACTAGCTTCATCTTTCTAAATTAGACTTTTTGATCTTCTAACATGTTGTACCAGCCAAAGAAGTCCTCCATTACTACTGTCCAGCCCAAAAACAAGTGTGGATCAATCTTTCTTGCAAAATTTGGGGCTTCAACATTAACTTTCTTGGCAATATTCTCAATTAAATAATGTGTTTCAACTCTAACATGGCCTCTAAAATCTCTTATGCACTCTCCAAGTGCTACTAGCTGGTTTCATTGCCTTGGATCTCTTGGTAGGTGTTGGTTTCCTAACCACACTCACCATTGATTAATGTCAGCCTCTTCTTCTCGTCAACATCAAGGGTAGTCTGTCATATAGTGTTGTTTTTTAGGATTAGTTCTTGAAGCACCTTGTGATTGAGGGCCATTAAGGTCCGATAATTCTCAAAAGTATTCCATTTCGCCCTTGATCATTGAGTATTCTTCCATACGCCCTTCTGCTACATGTCACCATCATGAACCAAAGCTCTAATACCAAATTGATATAGGAAAAATAGAAGAAATATCAACTAGTAACTAAAACTCACAAAAATTGGGAAATATAGACTGTTGAGAATTGTTAGGCTTCTGGAGTTTCAGATTTGAGATCCGAATTTTACCTTAAGTTGTTGGTATTTCAGGTCTAGATTAGCTAGAATTTTAAAGTTTGATATGGATGGAATATAGGAATTTAGTTGCCGGAATTCAGGTTAAGATTGTTGGAATTTAATGAGATAAGCAAGTAATGGAATTTTAAAGTTTGATATGGATGGAATATAGGAATTTAGTTGCCGGAATTCGGGTTAAGATTGTTGGAATTTAATGAGATAAGCAAGTAATGGAAGGGAAGAATGAGGAATCATTCTTGGGGTCTAAGAATCACTCTTAGAAGATAGCATCACACCTTCTAATTGAAAACTCAAGTTATAAATAAAAATTCAGGATATCTTATTCTTGAAGGGTTAAGTAAACACATATTTATAGAAACTTTTAGAATCCTTATTCTGGTAGGAAAGGGTTCCACACATATTTATAGAAACTTTTAGAATCCTTATTCTGGTAGGAAAGGGTTCCTAACAAATTGAATCCTATTCTAAAAAGGATTCTTTATTCTTAAATAAGTGTGTAATTCCTAAACAAATTAGGACAATATATCTAACTTATATTATTCCCTATCTAATAAGAAAACATAGCATAAAGTAACTTTCAGCCATTTTTCAGTCCTCGTTGCCCTTGCTGTCACTTACAATTCTCATTCTTCATTTCACAAAATTAAAACTTGTGATTGAATAATTTGTCCTCTTTTATTTTGTTTACAAACTCTAAACTCTTTTGCATCATAGTGCTATTCACTAGTACTAATTACATATTCACCTTCTTATTACTTTTTGAAAGTAAATATGTTCAGAAACAAACCTGGCTTGGAATAACATGGTGAGTCCTAAATGGTCTGACGACGATATCGTTCCTCAATTCATATGTTTCACCTGAATTTGAGCTTAAAAGAATCAGTATTAAAACTTATGAAAACAAAATCAACAAACTATAAGGACCTACCTACATCCAAGGCAACTAAGTCAAGATTCAATTCCACTTGGCCCATGGTCCTGTGAACCTCAAACAACTTGTCAACATCCTCTTTAATGCATGGAGGGACAAAGACTGTGGGAGGCTTCAAGTTGTACAAGCCACGACTGGCTACATACATTGGCAACCCACCCTGAGTTAGATATATATGAAACCATTTTAGACCAAATGTCCAACAACAAACCAATGTTATAACTATACTAGAATTCTACCAAGGAAAAAGCAAGGATTTTTTTAATTGTAAAAAAAAATGATATACAAAGAGTCGGTTATAAGAGTTCTAATAGAAAATTATGATTTTTAGTACAAAACCTACATTTAAAAGAGTTTATAAGATGTAATTATTTTTCATATTTTGACAAATGTAATTCAAAGGTGATTTGAACAATAATAAACTATGCATCTATTAGAAGGAAAAAATAAAAAAGTTATCATTATGTAAAATATATTTATTAATACATTATATAGTATAGTCCCATACTGATATAAAAACCAGAAACAAAAGTTAGTATGACAACGACTTTCATCAAAATAAAATGAATCATAATTTTTTATATAATTTTAAAAAGTCACAAGTTATTGAAGTAAATAAATTTTATTACTAAAGAATATATTATTTTTCTATCAATCATATTCCTCAAAACTAATTAATATATTAGATTTTATATTTAACAATTCATTTAATACTAAATCTTAAGTTTATTGGTAGAATTTTGGAAACAATTGGAATATTTAAGTACAATTATAATTACTTATATGTACTTCAAAAGACTTTTAATGTTTAATTTTAGAGGAATATCTTCATGTTATATTTTCATTTCAGAATTTTAACTATTATGACATTCTATCTGATGTATTTTTGATTAGTTAAATTAAGTTTTTTAAAGGTAGTGTAAATTATGAAAGCGATTAAATTTTTTAAAAGCAATGATAATTACTTAGTATTTTAATTTCAAAAGACCTTTTACCATTTTCATTTTAAGAAAATTCTCTCGTCCTAAAATTTTATGTGAAATTTTAATTGTTATTACATTTAGTATTGTATTTACTTAATTAAATTGTTACTGCATTTCTCCTTATTAAATTTTAAAAATTATCTTCAACTCTAGTAAGACGACTATATTTTATTAATACATATAAATAGGTGAACTTCATTAAGCTTAAAATGCACTGAATATGGAAATCCTTCAGTTCATTAGCAAGAACTGCTATTGATCAAAAGATGTCACGGCTAATAGACCAAGTACATCATTCCCATTCACTAGTAGCACTCTCCTCATATCTTTAAGGTATACTTCATTCCGGATCACTAAATTTAGGGATGAATGTCAAGTCAATCACCGAACTTACACTTGTAACAATCAGGTCAATAGGCTTCTAAAAGTGTAAGTGTCTATCAGTTCGATTAACTTTTTCAGTCAATTTCAAAGATCCAACAAAATGCTGATGCACATCTGGGGTTGCAATCCTCACCGATACCAACCAACCAATTTCAAGAAGAAAATTTTAATAGCCCGTGACCAAATAATATGGAACAACAAGAAAGTGTCATGTTAACAAGCAATCAGAAATGCAATAAGAAGACCAATTAAAAGAAGAAAACTGACAATATGATCGAGATGAGCATGGGTGATGAAGACAAAGTTCTGGTGGATAGCTCTTGAAGGACATCTCCCGATATCAAAAGCACACTTCAACTCGGGTATTATGACACATGTTTCATGCCCACCAACCGAGAGTCCCTCGATTGAATAGCCTTCCAAATCAACCCATTTACGAGAGACTGCGGAACGGGCTTTTCTGTACTCTTCTTCTTCCTCAATTGCTCGACTAATGGTGGAAAGATAGCCACCAGAGGTTGCTTTGAGTTGTGGACCCCAATTTAAGAGATTATGATGGTTTTGCGTCTCAAGAGGGCATTGGAGGTGAGTAATTGATGGAGTTGATGGGTGGCGAAATGGCACAATCCGTGGGAGTTTGGAGGACGGGAACAAGGATAGAGAAGTCTGCATTTAGACAAAGGCTTGAGGCTCAGAGATGGTGAGGTTTTAGACAGGATTTGTTATCGCTTTCTTTTATCTTTTACGCACAACCCAGACAGACAGATATTTTGGCTATGTTTGGCAATATGATTGCATGTTAGTTGATAGTTTATTTGACCAGTTGATTGTATTAGCTATTTGTTATTTGATAAAATTAGTTGTTTAGTGTTAGCTATTTATGTGTAAAATAACTTATGAGGACATAATTTTAAAAAATAATGAAAGTATAAATATTATATATTTTAATATTTATGTGTAAAATGATTTATGAAG
>JAOTAZ010000009.1:4338145-4349990 GCA_025629785.1 Erythroxylum oxycarpum | reverse complement strand
ATGGTTAGATCGGTCAAACCCGACTAGTTCAACCAATCAATTGATCAATTTTGACCAGTTCTCACTGATTCAATTGAGAACCGATTTCTAAAAATAAATCAGACCAAATAGCCAATCGATTACTGGCCAAACCGACTGGTCCGATTTAATTTTTAAAAGAGTGCTCCTAAGGCTCAACTCAACGCATGGTTTTTTTTAAAATAAATTTAATATTACTTTCAAAAAGATTCAGATTATTACTCTGTTACTTGCCGCTCTACAAACATCCATCTATTTATATCTTGAATTAACTAATCTCTATATTACAAGTATAATATCCTACACTACAAGCGTCAGTAAATGCAACAGCAAAAAGTCTTGTTATATGTACATGTTTTGACAACAAAAGTATTTCCATCTAAAATCAGAAGGATTAGAAATTTTGTAACCATAGACAAAAGAAAAAAGAAACAATTACTCGTGGAGTGTACGGTTTCACTTCTTACGAAATTTAATTATGTGGTTTGGCAATAAAATTAAATTGATATTTGAGAATTGCTTGGCTGACAAGTGACGCGACTCTTTCCTTTCCTGGAAATAAATTGTAAGGCACTGTGTCCCTAACCTGAAACTTAGCTTTGATCCTCCAACATCACTACAAGGAAAGGAAGATTATGGTTCTGTTTGACAATCAGTTGATTGCATTAGCTGTTAGTTAATTTTATAAACTGTTAACTGATAGTTGATTATATTAGCTGTTTGTTATTTGATGTTTGGTAAAATTAGTTATTTAGTATTAACTTTTTACGTGTAAAATGATTTATGAGGATATAATTTTAAAAAATTATGAGAGTATAAATATTATATATCTTAATATTTTGTTGAATATTCTTGTAAGAATTTATATTTTAAATATTTAATTTTATGAAAATTAAGTTTATAATCTTCAAAATATATATTAATAATCTAAAATATTATATTTATATTATTGAACTTTAAAAAAAATTGTGCAAAGGACATAAGTGAGAAATAAGAACTTTATATTATTGAACTTTAAAGCAAAGGACATAAGTGACTCTAGTCACGGAGGCCTAAGGACTTATTAAATGGTAGTGACTAGTGCGTAAGTGAGAGGTAAGAGAAGTCAGACCAGAGAGATATAGCATGGAGAGAAGAGAATGAGGACATTACGGGAAAAATCAATCAGCTGTTATGGAAACGCTGCTCACAAGTAGTTTTTATAAAATTGACTGGTTGGGTTGGCACTAACCAAATATAATTAATAGCTGATTGACAAAGTCAATAAATTAATTTTGATCAATCAGCTATAAAAATAGCTGATCAGCCAACATCCGAACATGGCCCAGCCAACATCCGAACATGGCCTTTGACTCTGAGTACCATGACTGCCAAGCGAGTTCCTTTAACAACACACGGTGCAATGTAATATTAGAGCCATCTTGGCCCATTCTCGCAAAAATGACTCATCTATTTTCTACACAAATAAATAATCAATAAATCGAAATAAATAAGGGTATAACAATAACGTACAAAATAAATAAATTGGGAAAAGATTCATAATATGATATATTGTATGGGGCTAAAGATTAACCCTTTTAAAACACTTAAACTTTAAAATTATTTAAAGAAATTATAGTTTTTTATTTTTTAGAAAACTTCTTTTTATGAGAATTTTTAATGGGATTTTTTTGGTGTAATCAGTTGTAATTATCTTGTTCGTAATTAACTGTAATTATTTTGCTCCTTATCTTGTTCATAATTAGCTGTAATTATGTTGTTGTTTATTTAGCTTCTTCTTCTTCGGCAAGTTAGTTCATATACTAAGTATATATTCCTCTTTTATGTGAATAAGAAAGACAGAGAAATTCTACGACATAATTCTTTATGGTACCAAATCCAAGTTAATCTAAAAATGTAGCCTGATTTTTTTGTTGATGTAATATTCACACTTTGGTCGGAGAGAAGAACAAGAAATCAGTTGCACTTGAATCGACTTCGCTATATTACTTGCACCCCTCGAATCACCCTGGCATGAATATATGTCCAATGATCTTGAAGGGCGATTACTATTAAGAATGGAAAAGAGTATGATTAATGCCTTCCATGCAAAATGCGAACTAGGCTTCTTGGATGGAATCGTGACAAAACCAAATGATGCTGCCTCTGAACTTAAGGATTGGTTGAGTGTTAATTCTATGGTTGTGGCGTGGGTGATCCAATCAATTGAACCATCTCTTTGCTCTACTGTCACCTATTATGAAGCAGTAAAAGAGCTTTGGGATGATCTGTGCCAACACTTTTCTATTGGGAATGGCCCTCGAATTCAATAATTGAGGTCAGATATGGCACATTGTGTGTAAAACGACCAGAGGATTCCTGCCTATTATAGGCAATTGAAGAAGATTTGGGGCAAACTCCCCCTTTATATGACAGTGCGGGGTTGCACATGTGGTAAATGCACTTGTAACTGGGCGGCAAATTTAAGTCAAAAATTGATCAGCAAGTTCATCAATTTTTGATGGGCTTGGATGATGATTTATATGGAACCATTGTTTCCAATATTATTGCTCATGAACCTCTCCCACTACTGAATCAAGTCTATGCCTTGGTGGTGCAAGAGGAATGCCACAAGACAATGATCAAAGGATGTGATGCTGGAAGTGAAGGTGTGGCCTTTACTGCTCATGGCACTTCTTCTAATAAAGCTGATAAGCCAAATTTGCTCCAATTATGGCGCCTAGGTCATGAGGTTAGTTCCTACTTTAAAATTATTAGCTTTTTTAGTTATGTTGTTTTGTTTCCTATGATTATGAGCTAAATTATTTTTAGTATTTGGGCTATATGAACCCCATGACGGACCTTGTAGTGAATTTATCTCAATTTAATTTATTTCTTGAGTTTCACTAAGATTCAATTATTTGTTGATTCTTCTATGATTTCATGCAATTGAGATTAAGAAATCTTGTATGATTTCAAGCAATTGAGATTGATAAATATAATATATTAATTGAGTTAGCATAAATGAAAGGAGTTGCATTTAAATCTAGAGATATGTCAATATAAATCTTTCATAATAGTTTCAAATCTATAGTGAAATTCACAAATTGATTAATACAATTCTTAGGGTTTTAATTAAAAAATTTTCGTTTAATCAACCTAGGGCTAGGTATTAATAGTCTTGAGAATGATGTTGGCATAATTAAGGAATTTCCATATTCCAATGAACTTGAGAATAAATTGATTAGTGAAATCTTGATTGTATAAAAAGTTTAAGGGGGGAGACTCGAATTCTAGGTACCTTTTTTCTTGTTGGTCGATTTTTCACTCTTTTGCTATCCTAGTTTCTTGATTGTGTTAACTTTACCTTACTTTATTTTATTTTAAATTTGAATTATCACTATCATATAAATTGCAGATCAAATAATAGGAAAAAAATTTATTACTGATACTTATTGTCATTGTGGGATTGACCCATATTTACTAGTACTACCTACAATTACACCATGCGCTTACAGTGTAAACATAAATTCACATCATAATCATCAGCTCTCTTCTTATAGCTTCTATCCTTTATGCGTTCCCTTAAATCAATACTTGACTAAACTATTGTTGAGTTAACTTCTTTAGCACCCATTTCCATTCGTGTAGATTTGTTCTCTACCACTACCCTTGTAAAATACTTGGTACCATCTGTTACCTCATAGAGTCATAGGTGTTTTGTGATTAAGTCTCTTCCATTTTGTCATTTATTCCCACTAGTTCATTATGACCACCTTTTAAGAACCTCACCATGTTCCCTCTTGGTATGTATCTTATTAATGAGTAGTAATAGTAGCCATTTGAAATAGTTACTTAGTTAAGTAATCAGTAGTATTTATAACAAGGAACTTACTCTCATGCCAAAAGGTTGCAAGACTTTTCAAAATAGCTTCTAAATGCTCTTGGGTTGTTTAAAGTTTAATATCTTATTTTTAAGTAAAGGGTATGAAAATGTTTGAAACTTGTAGCATTTTTTCATGTCTATTCATTTTATGCATTAAGTTGAATTTTTAATTGAGTTAAAGTTCGAAGAATTATATAGTGAATTGAATTGATTTATGATTTGATACAAGTAACTAATTACTTAACAATTCAATCAACTTAACAATTGAATGAATAATGAAGAATATTTATTGATGTTTGATTTGTTAATTGTTTTCCCAAAATTGCTTATTATTTAAGTTAAGAGTAATGCAATTGATTTACTTAAGGACATAAATATACTTAAGTATGGGAGAATTTGATAAGTGCTTATTATACTATATGTTTAACATGATTTTATAGGGCATTTAACTTATATTTTAAGGATTTCTATATGAATTAGTACTTAATTGAGCTTATATTTTATTTACAGGCCTTATTTTAGATCTTCAATAAAGAAGAAGTGAATTTGAGCAATTTAGAACAAAGTTGGAGGACTTTTAAAATAACTTTATAGGAACACATTTTAAATATAGCTTTAAGTTCACTAACACGACACCGACATGGTACTATGTTCAACCTGTATAGTAAAAGGTACTTTATGCTTCTTCATCAGCTTAGTGCATGAAGGAACATGATTCAAACGCATACCTATGTAAACCTCACGTTATAAAAAAAGGGTTATGTGCTTCTTTGACAGATTGGATATATAAAGGATATGGCCTAAACATAGCTCTGTGTTTTGGAACATAACACTTACACAGTACCATATTTAAGCTCATGTTGCAAATGAGGAGTCTTAGACAAAAAAAAAAAGAAAAGAAGAGGAGTAAACCTGACAAAGTGTTAGTGATAAAGATTACAACAATTAGGGTTTCTAGCTGTAATAAAGTAATATGAGATCAATATGGCCTCATGTTAGCCCTATGTTTGACACAAATCCTAAGGTTTTATTAAATAAAAAAAAGGAAAAGAGAAGAGGAAAGGCAAAGACGCCTGTGAGGACTAGAGATCAATCCCAAGGTTTAGGAAACTCTACAGCACAACAATAGGAAACAATCTTGAAGCAAGATTGTATCAAGATCAATCAAGAAGCATCAAGATTCAAAATCCATAAAACCTCACTTTTCTATCTTGTTTTTTTTTTTCATTTTTCTGTATTGATTTTCTATGTTTTGTTATGAACTAAATTGAAATGTAGATTGAGATGAGATGAGCCACACAATTACATTTTGAGTTGATCTATTAGATTTGAAGAAAGACTTTATTTCTTGAGAATTGGTCAAACTTTTATTTTATATTATCTTAAAGTAACAAATTTAAATGATTCAACACTCAAATTCACATATAGGATTTGTAGCGAAAGAAGAAGATTCCATATAACCTAGTTAACAACATGAATAATAAAGGATGCGTAAGTTCCTAGCTATTAGGATCCACAATCTTTCTAAACTAGGGTGAAATCTATCATGAGAGTTTATAGATTAAATTAATGGATTCTTTGGGAGTTTTGATGCAAGAGAACTTTCAGCCAAAATTACTTAAGAATGTGGGTTGAATATATCTTGACTATAAGCATAAAATTGTAACTTTGCAATTCCTATATGTCTACGTAACTATGATTAATCATTGATCAAGATAAATTCAAACATATTAAAGTTCTATTAGAATTTTATATCTAAGTTTTATATATCTATTGATTATTTATTCTTATTTATCATCTTGGCTAACTACCACTTATTTGTTATTTTAGTTATTTTTCTAAATTAATCACTCTTTTAGTTAGATTAGATAATAGCTGAAAGATAGTCACTACTAGTAGTTATAGTCTTCGTAGGATCAACACTAAACTAAACTGCACCATGCTATAAGAAATGATAAATGCTCTTGCCTTAGTGTTATTTTGTGTGCTTCATTTCATTTTATATCACAACACTCATATAAGCATAAAGGCTTGCCTAAAGAGATGGCTAAGTAATAAATTCTTACGGTTGACCAATATTCTAAGGGAATGTTGTAAACATTGATCTAAATCGGTAGTAATTTCATGCTTTGATAGGTATATACCTAGTTTCCATATTTGAAGAATGAATAGTTTACCATTCAAATGCCAAGATCCCTACTCCAGAACCTTCAATATACTAGTGTCACAATTGAACTTGAACAAAAAGAAATCCTCTTTAGTTATTATTGTCTTTCTAAGCTTATTTTTCCTATATTTCTTCTACCTATACATGCATTTGGGAAAAGGAAGGTCATTTATCCAAAAAATAATCCACTAAAGTGGTTGGCTACCTATTTTCTTCAGTTTTTAAGATTTCTAACAATAGCAAGACCACAGATGGATATTATGCAAACTAGGGAATATATTTGAGCTTTTACATGGGAAAGATATCTCTTATAACTTTGTACCAAATTTTAGTTTGAGCTTTTCAAGAGAAGGAAGGATGGGGAGGAGAAGCAGAAGAAGATAATAGAGACAACATTAGCAGAAACTAGAGTTAAAGGAGTTAATTTCTTGTGGTTAATCAAGAAAAAGGGATAGCAAGTTAAGAAAGGGTTGTAAAGGTAGCTTGAGCCATAATAAAAGGAGAAGCAGGAGTAAAGGATGGTGTAATTATAGAGATTGGAACAATGAATGGCTTAAGGAGGTTCTGGAAGATAGTGAGTTCAGGTGTTAAAAAAAGGGAAAAGAAAATAAAGAGAGAAAGAAAGGATAGGAAAAAAGATTTCCAAGAAAGTCAAAGGAAGAATGAGAAGGAGGTTTAGACAAACTATGAGAAATTATAAGAGTCCCAAGCATGCTTGTGATAGTCATTGGTTCCTTCTCAAATGGAAAATAACCAGATAAAGGTTTTAGGTGGGACAGATCATGCTTATGACCATTAACAAAGTGGGAAAAGTGAAAATGAATTTTGACTAACACTTTGTAATTGATTTTCATATATTATATAAGCATCACACATGTTTTTATGAGTAAGGTAATAAAAGTACTGTTGCTTTAAAGAAGAAAACAAATATAAGACAAAAAAAGCTAATATTGTAAATAACTTTATATCTTTTTATTTGATGTTTATTTTTATTTACTTAAGTTGAAGAATGTGAAACTATTGTCTAAAGTTAGAATAACATGTTATGGGCTTAGACTAGATAAAAATCTTTTACAAAAGGATGTCTTAAAATATGATAATAAATTCTACTTATAATGCTTCAACAATTTTCAAAGTACTTATATATGCCATGAGAATAGAATGAGAAACTTCTCTCTGCAAATCATCATCATCACATTTCCATCCTTAACCAGTAACCATGAAAGACAACACCATCAGTAAGTTAGTAATTTTACTTCTACTTGCAGCTCTTATTCTTCCTCAAAGAGCTTAATGATGAAATCCTTGATCTCTCCACTCACATATACATACATGCTCTTTATGGTTCAACTAATATGTGTGGCACTACTCCTCTTACTGTTTCTCTTCTCTTTTCCTTTACCCTTTTGATTATTTCAGTCTTATAGTCCATCCCACCTCTTTAACCCTTTCTTTGTAACCTTATAACTTAGGCCTTAAAACTTTCCTTTTTTGACCAAAATGCTGAACACCTTACGCCTTGAACCTGCCTCCTTTCCACAATTAGGTTTTACACCAACTGCAACACACCTTCCCAACCCTACTCATCCCAACATCCCTGTAGAAAACCAGCTTGCCAACCTAAACATAAAACAATATGAAAAGTTGAACCATACAGAAAAAAACTTGAAAGTAGGAAAACTTGAAAGCAAGTTCTTGGAGACAATTCACCTTCTACGAAACTTTAATATTTTCATCCCATGGATCAATTAGAAAGCAAGAAAATTGTTACACCAGATATAAAAATCCTCAGGAAGGGAGTGACTAAATGGGAAAGCTCCTTGATTGGTTTATTATGGGATTACAAATCATCTTATTAGGCTATTAACTCATGGGCTAAATACAACTGAAAAGACTTTGAACTGCTAGGTTTACTCCTCAATGGTGATGACATGCTTATATTCAAATACTCGTCCACCCAACTAGCTCAAAACGTTTTAGAAAATGGTCCCTGAAATTATAATACCAAACCAGTACTACTTTAGTCATGGAAACTAGGAATCAAGCTTAATGATTTAAAGCATATTCAAATTCGTATATGGATGAATTTGCACAACATACCTCTGGAGTATTGAACTATAAATGGGCTAGGTCATTATACAAGCTTTATGGGTAAGCCTCTTTGCATTGATGAATCCATTACACTAACATAGCAAGTTAGCTATGCAAGAACTTGTATTTTAATAGATAGAAAAATTTAACTACCTGACATAATCCTTATGATGAGATTAAATGAAGCTGAAAAACATATGTAAGGATCATATACTAGTAACATATGCCTAGAGACTAAAACAAAAAAAGATCAAAATTAAATATGGAAGGCCAATAGGAACATATTCAAAATAACAAGCTACAATGGTTTAATCAACATAGATGAAGGAACAAACAATAGCTTATAGAGATAGTAGACCAAAACAACAATCAATATGCCAAGATGCAAAAGGAAGAATTTGAGGAAACCATAAACAAGGAAAAAAGGGAAGGAAACATGAAAGAGGTAGGAAACACCTTGACTCCAAATAGAGTGAACACTTAAAGCTAATACATAGTAAATAAGGAAAGGAACATAGAAAAATCCCAAAACCCACAAATCATCAAAACAAAGGAGATCACTAATACAACCAATGAAACAGTTCAGGAAGGAAGTACAACTCCAAATGGAAAGCAGATAGGAAAATTAAACTGAAGAAAGTTTCTAAAAACTGACAAGAAGAGGATCTAGGAGGAAAAGGAGCACTCCTAAATCTAGCCTTAAATGAGCATCCTAATATGGAATATTGGAGGGCTTAACAACCTAGTCAAGCAAGGTATGGTTTTTAATTACATAAAATAGCACAAACCTTCCTAATTGTTTTATTATAAAGAAAGATTAAAGCTAATAATTGTAGTAGCTTAAGGTGTATAAAGAGAAACTGGCCAATCATCCCAAATCATGCATATCACTACAATAGGAGGATCATTCTCACCTTTGATCCAGAAGAAGTGGAAATCCAACCAATTGTCATAGAAAATCAACTTATCCACACATAGGTGAAATGAAAAGGCATAATTTGCAATTCTATATTTCCTTTGTGTATACATTCAATCTAACCTTACAAAGATCACAAATATGGAGCAATTTAAGGGAGATAAGGAGCATAATGGATTAGCAATGGTGTAATACCCACATACCCCCTAGGAGAATATGCAAATGCCACACAAAACAAAACTAAAACATATCAACCATACTAAAGCATTCTCAAAAACTTAAGCAACATCGTTACTTCTCATTAAATGTTGTTTTTAAACAGAATATATCAAACATATTATACTTGTCCGAATATAAAAAATGTCATAATTTCAAAAGCCAACTTGTATAAAGGTTATTACAAATCATTTACAAGATATTACAAATCGTATCTGCAAATATACAAAATGTCTTATTACGTTGAAATATAACTCAAACTTAAACACAAACAAAGACTAAAACAAAACAACTTCCAAAACATAACACATTCTTCTTGGCCTCTATGGTTGTCTTTGTCCTAGTCTTTAAATCTTCTTATTAGAACCTACACAAAGGCAAAACCACCATGTTAAACATAAAGCCTAGTAGGGAATAACTAAACATAATGCATAATGGCGACTATTTCTAACATTCGTCTAGCATTCATATATACAGATTCAGATCATTTCACAACAATCTTTAATTGTTCATATTAAAGAGTATTCCAAACATTATGTCTCAGAAAAAATATGGTTCATCAATATAAAACATTCTTGCATCAGAACGACACTCATAAATATCATAACAAAATGTGCAAGTATTAGAACTAAATATCAGAACAGGATTTAATCTTTTCATATCAAAAATATGACTTGTATCATATCAGAATATGTTTTGTATCAAATCAGAGCTTGTTTTGTATCAGATCAGAACTTGTTTATATGAAAACTGAACATGTATCAGAATACAAAACAAGTTAACCTACTAATCCTTTTACCAGAAATGGGTAACGGAACTAGTATAGAAGATACCTATGTTTTTAGGAGAGACTTAAGTCTCTGAAACAAAAGACACAAAAGTGTCTAAAATTAGAAGACACCGGAGTGTCTGGTACAAAAGACACCTTAGTGTCTAGTTATAGAAGCAACTGCAAACCCTTCTAGGCATACCTATTTACCCACGACTAGGACTTAGCAGTTTTAAAACAAACCATTTCAGGTTTCATAATTACATGTAAAAGATATAGTGCATACATCTAAACAAACTTAACATACCTTATGAGCATAAAATAGTCACACAAATTTCCACTTTATAAATAATCATATTCAATTTACATCACATAAATCCTTTGAAACATATTTGTATTCATAAGGACACATTCATCCTTGAACAAACCATACATTTCAACATTAGACACATTATTTGTTACCCACACATTCCGTAAGTAATTACCTCAATTAACAATCCTTAACGAAATTAACTATTACTCAATTAATCTAACATCATCTAGGTTCATTTTCAACCTTAATTAAGTTTAATTAAACCATTATTAAGTGTCTTTTGTGGTTTAACAATTGCATAAAAAAGAAATTTCATGTCAAAACCTTGCCCACGATCATAGGGTACCTTCCCATGATCATGAAAAAAGCTAATACATCTGCCCATGAACATGTGATGAGTGCCACAATCGTGGACTACTTATTTCCTGCGATTTTCCAAGTTTAAACTCCTTCATTCTAACTCCCAAACACCCTTATAAGAATCTAATTATCATACCTTAATTATACCTTAATTATGCTTCAGTGCCTCATCAAATTCACATCCAATTCCAATTTAAAATAATTCATTAGGCAGCTAACAATTCACGATCCTGTTATGTTCCGATCATACATCTCATACATAATATATATCAAATATATGTAGCGAAAATAAAATAAAACCTCAAAAACTAGATCTACTCATGCATATAAATATAGAGAAACAAAAACATGAAATGTAAGATGTTTACATACCTTTCTGACGATCTCCTTCATTCTTTCCTCTCTGCATTCGGTTGTCATAAAACAAAATGATCAAGGTAGACTGTCTCTAATGAAAGTCCACACAAAGATAGAAGGACGAAACCTTACTAGGAGATGGCTTGAATTCTTTCTTTGTGTTAGCAAAGGCAAGAACTCTTTAGATAGTTAGAAAGAAAAAGTGTGTATGTTAAAAAAAGAACCTTTCTTTTTCTCTTCTTATGTCATACACAAGATGCACGAAAATCATCTCAATTTTCTGCACCATTTGGCCTTTCATAACTTCATCACTAATGGAAAGTTATGGGAAGTTAATGGTCATGAATAGCATGCATTAATAGAAGTTATGGGAAGTTAATGACCATGAATAGCATGCATCAATGGAAGTTATGGGAAGTCAATGATCATGAATAGTATGCATTAATGAGAGCCAACAACACTTGTTTCTAATCGATTCCATGCAACGTTTTCTACCACGATCACATCGTGATACAATCCCGAAACACTCTCTCATATCTTGAATCACCATTCATGATCATTTTACTCATCCTTCAGATCTCCTATGTGTGTGACCCATTAGGTTCTCAGTTATGTTGGCCACTTGAATTAACACTTAATTCAAGTAAGTTAAGTATTTAGCAACACGTCTTGAGCCCAAATTGACCAAAAAAAATCAGTGGTTTGACTAAGAACCTTTCTATACATAATGTTGCCATGCAATTCGTCCTTTCACCATTTATACCCCACTTGGT
>JAOTAZ010000009.1:4254178-4265771 GCA_025629785.1 Erythroxylum oxycarpum | reverse complement strand
ACTTCATATCAAAATAAAGTGTAAAACATGAAGAAATAGATCAATGATAGTTTTTGAATAAGTCATGTTTCTTTCTAAACCTAAACTTTAAATATATACATTGATTACTACACTTTCACAAATATAACTTATTTTGTTTAATCACATAATTCAAACATACGATCACAATTATAAACTATTTTGTGTAATTATATAATTCAAAAATAAACTTACAACTATAGCCTATTTTGTATGATTATATAATTCAACCATAAACTCACAAGTCACAACTACAACTCATTTTGTGTTATTACATAATTCAATTATAAACTCACATATGATTATATAATTCAATCATAAACTCACAAGTCACAACTACAACTCATTTTGTGTTATTACATAATTCAATTATAAACTCATATCTATAATTCAATTTATGTAATCATGTAATTTAACTATAAACTCTTAACTATAACTTATTTTGTATGATTATTGATTAGTTGATTAAATAATTCAATTATTGATTAGTTGATTAAATAATTCAATTATAAACACAAACTCACAAAATCCATAGTTCAATTTGTATAATTACTAATCATATAATTGAACCACAAATTAACGGATCTATTTTGATGATTACAAATTTAGTTTATAATATATAACCTAATTTATAATAAAGATTAACATTTTATTCAATTTTAATATATCTCAATCTCAAATTTAAGACAAAAACAACCTTAAATTCATAATTCAATTCCAAATTTCAAACAATAAATAAATAACCTCATACTCAAATTCATAATTCAATTTCAAATTTTAAACAACAAATGAATAACCTCAAACTCAAACTCAAATTCATAATTCAATTCCAAAATTTAAACAACAAATGAATAATCTCAAACTTTCGTAATTCAATTCCAAATTTTAAACAACAAATGAATAACCTAAAACTCAAATTCAAAATTCTAGTTTTCAATCATCACAAAAACTCAGAAATACAATCAATTCTAATTACCAAGTAAACACCATGTTAATTTTTATGAATAACATAAATTCAAACTTCATTTCTCTGTTCTATAATTACAAATTCACAATTCACAGTTCACAATTCACATTTTACAAGCCATCCACAAGTCGTCAAATCCATATGCCTACAACACAACCAATCACACACACACAATTCTTCAATCTAGTGATCCACATTTCTACACACACACTGTAACAAAATGCAACCTTGGCTCCCAAAACTGAAATTTTAAAACACAACAGTGCAACATAATACAAGAGGCTAGAGAGTGATGACTGGCAGCAACTGGCGGGTTATAATAGGTGGCGACTAGCAGAGGAGAGAAGATGGAAGTTGCGGGCTGCGATGGGCAGCGATTGGCGAGGAAAGGAGCTGGCTAGTCATGCAAAGGGGTAAGCTACAGGCTGCAGGTCACTGTGGGCGGGGGCTGTAGCAGTTACTAAAGGACAGGTTGCGGCAACTGCGAGTGGGGTTGCGGCGGCTGTCGGATGAGCTTTCGACACTTTCTCGTCTGCATGTGGCATGTGCATGACTACTTCTGCGGCTACTTGCACTTGTGTTTCAATTTATACTAAGGTTATTTTTTGTTTGCATTTAAGTCCTTAGTTTTTTTAACTTTACGGTATTGCCCGGTATCAATCAATATCAGACAAAATCTCCAATCCAATCAGTACCACTGCTCAATACAAAATACTATTATTTTGAGTCGTTGTTTTTTTTTAATAAAATGTAAAAAACAGACAAAGTAGGGAAGACAAAGAAAATTAACCCAAGCTAACAGGCTTATTCTGTACATTCGAAATTTAATAGCCTTTTTCCTTTAACAAAAATAGAAGCCGAACAATCTGAATTTAAAATAAAGACTAAACAAAAAGAACGATCAGTCCAGTAATAGGGATTTACATATAATAAGGCTATCCAAGACTTTGCCAACAATCTGTCCAAAAATTGTTTAAAAAATTTTATAAAATCAACAGTTTGAAGAATTTAAACTGCAAATTAATAAAAATTAAAATCGAAATATGATAAAATGGGAATCAAAATCCAACAAATCAAGTAAAACAATTTAAGAAGACATCACGGCAGAGGGAGCTGTAGTGCTGGTTTAACATACAAGAGCAGGAAAGAAGCAGATAATGAGCATCATAGAGAAAGAAACGATAGAGGTGATCGCCCAAAGTATTGGTATTCCTAATTTGTCTCCCGAAGTTTGTCTGAACCTCGCTTCTGATGTCGAGTACCGCATTCGCGAGATCATTCAGGTACCTCTCTCTCTCTCTCTCTCTCTCTTTGTCTCTCCGTCACTAGTAAACGGAACTTTGGGTGTTCATAAAACAGGATTCAGTCAAGTGTATGCGGCATTCCAGGAGGACTACGATGACGACTGATGATGTTGATTCTGCTCTCAGCTTGAGAAATGTAGAGGTACGTCACTTTCTGATTAAAAGTGAAGAAGGGTTTATGGTAATTCGTTTACTTTCAATGTTATTGTATTTATTAACTGTATTTGTGTCAGCCAGTGTATGGTTTTGCCTCTACTAGTTCTCTTCGCTTCAAAAGAGCTATTGATTATAGGGATTTGTTTTACCTTGATGACAAAGATGTTGATTTCAAAGACGTAAGTCATTTTCCTATTTTGTCTATTCTTGGACTTTTAGAGGAATTATCTTGACGCTTAAATTTTTTAACACGTAGGTGATTGAAGCTCCTTTACCAAAAGCACCACTTGACTCTACAATTGTTTGCCATTGGTTAGCAGTAGAAGGTTTACAACCCGCAATACCAGAAAATGCCCCTTTGCAAGGTTAGTTAGCTATATTATTTATTGTATGTTTCTGCAGAGAAACTATGTGTTTCTTGCATTTAAAGTGCTGTTGAGATTTGAAGTCTGGTGATGCTATGTGCTATTGGTTACTTTGAAGGGATTAATGGGCAGTTTTAGGAAATTCTGATTGTGTTGATTTTGTATATGAATACTTTTGGTAATAGTTGCTGAAGTGAGTAAATTTCTGTTTTTTCTTGGTGATAATTGGCCATATGTTTGGAGTTAACATTTGGATTAGTGGTCCTATTTTTAGTTATTGCACCTCCTGCTGATGGCAAAAGTTATGAACTAAAGGAAGGATTTCCTGTGGATGTTAAATTCCCTGTTAAACATGTCTTGTCGAGAGAGTTACAGGTATATGATGTTTTATTTGCATTGTCATTTATTACCATAATCCTATTAAGTTACAAATCTATGTTCTCCTCTTTGCAGCTATACTTTGATAAAATCACTGAGCTTGCTGTGAGTAAGTCTAGTTCCATCCTCTTCAAACAAGCATTAGTGAGTTTAGCCACTGACTCTGGAATCCATCCACTAGTACCTTATTTCACATGCTTTATAGCTGAAGAGGTATAAATATCTCGGTTTCGTCACACATGCATGTTGTGACTTTTTCTCGTGTTTATTTGAAGGTTTAACTTATTTAGCAAACAGGTTTCTCGTGGTTTGAATGATTTCCAGCTTCTCTTTGCTTTGATGCGCATCGTTCGGAGTATGCTTCAGAATCCTCACATGCATATTGAACCTTATGTAAGTTGATGTGCATTTCTTCATCTATATCTCAATTTTTGGAAGAGCAGCCATGAAAGATTCCTAAAATGAATATCAATAATCTACAAGTTGACTTCAGTGACCTTAATCTATGGGTAGGCTAGTTACTTATGTGTTCTTTAGGATAATGTAGCATTGACAATGGCTGTTAAATAATTATTTAGAAGAGAAATGGATTTCAATTATGCTATCTACGTTGGTAATAGCTCCTTGATCATTTATTTTTTGTTTTTTAGTATGAAACATTTTATTTCTAATCACCACTGAAATATAATATATTTTGGGATATTTCTTATATGTTATCATAGACTAAAGCTTAAGAAAAAATAGTTGTTTGCAGCTAACCATTGGACATGTTAAACATGGATTGAAGGTCTTCAATTTCATTACACTTGCAATTTGCAAAATCAATTTTCATTTGTAACTTACCATAGCTATTATGTGAGAAATTGACTCTACCATTACATCATTCTTGACATTGATGATTTATTTATAATTTGGTTTCTACATTTAGAGTAGGTGTGCTTAAGTAAAAATCAGAATATCAAATTTCAATCATTTTGATATAACAATTCTTGTGACTAAATTGAAACTCTTCCTTAGGACTTGTTAGATACCAGCATGTAACCTCCTTTGTTATGTGAACCTTGGGCTGAAAACCACCTAAAACTTGAACAAAGAGGATTTAGAACCCTAGGATCGTCTTCAATTCAAGCAAGGAAACTTGACCCTAACCAAATCCACTGATTAGAACCAAAGTTATAAGAATTTTGATAGCCACAAGTTGCCTTGATAAGATAAGATTAAGTTTTTGTTGAAGAACCAAGAGGAAATTCTCAATTAAGAAAACTCTCAAATTAATTTCTATATTGATGATGTACGAATTACTTCAATAAGACAACCGTTTATAGGTATAAAATCCTTGAGAACTAGATTCTTAAAAAAAAGGAAAGTTCCAAGGGAACTTTCCTTATCAAGTGTAACAAGGATTCAAATACTAACTATTAACACTAATTTAAGTAAGACTTAAGGAATCATATTTCCATTCATATATTTAATCTCATACGGAATCCTATTCAAATTAGAAATTTAAAGAATTCTAATTAGATTGGAAATTAACCCCATAACAAGTCTTAACCTAAATAGGAAACTAGAAAACAAGTACAAAACAATATTATCACGGCTTGGACTTTATAATTAAGTTATAGCCCAATTATAACAAAACATCCTAATAGCATAAAATGGAATAAAGTCCTTAAATACATCTTTAATTATGCGAACTGGGCTTCATTTAACTCAAAACAAGCAAACTAGGTTGTTAGACATTCTCCAAGCCTTGTTTTTCATGTATTAAGCATATTCCATCTTCAACATGTAGAAAAGTGATTGATCTTAACAATGCATTTGATTCATCTTGAACAGCCTTCTTTTCTTGCATCTCCATGATTAATCCTTGTAAAGCTATTTTCATGCATTTCATCTTTGCCCTAGTCATTGAACCTCCAATTCCTTGCGAGTGATCATAAGAATAATTGGAAATAGGTGTTGGTGCAAGTTGATCTCCATCACTTTGGGTCAAAAAAACTCCATTTATTTTTCTTTGTTTTAATAGGACTCAACAAGCATAGTTACTTTTCCATTTAGGCCATGCCTTGTGTTGATTATTGTACATGGTACCTTTTCATGTCTTTCAAAATTTATGCAAACATTTTATTGTGGATTCATTTGCACTTTTGGCACATGATAGATGATTTTCAATTACTTAGTTATGTCTTTATGTTATTTGCAATCAATCAGTATTTGAAATTGAAAATGTATTGAACAATATTGCAGCTACACCAACTGATGCCATCAATTGTCACATGCCTTGTTGCAAAAAGATTAGGAAATAGGTTTGCAGACAACCATTGGGAACTCAGAGACTTTACTGCAAAACTAGTTGCTTCAATATGCAAACGGTATGACTTCTTGTTTTCCATTCTTCTTTGAGGGAAATGAATTTACCTCCTTATTTAGCGACTTTCAACATGTGTTCACATGCTACAAGTTAATAACATTTGAACTTTGGGTCCGGTTTGAGATTAGGTCTTAATTGAAGCATGATGAATTAATTTGTAGATTGTCATGGCACCAGAATGGATGGGAGATATCATTGTTCATTAATTTGAATAAATTTTCTCATCCCTTTTCTTTGATGCTCAGTGTTTTTTCAAGACAAATTTTATCGCGTGTACTATCTAACTTGAGCCTTACCATTTTTGGAGTTTGTTTTTGAACGAAGTGGGGAATTGATATATTGAATAGAAAGTATACAACCATATATAGGCTATTACAAGTAGAAGTTTAAATCTGGAAAGTTATCCAGATCTATCTCATCTAATCTAATCCCTTAAATTAAGGGATTTCGAACTTATTCTATATTAACTATATACGGCCTATCTATATCTCAATATAATCTTTTTACTAAGACATTCCAGGAGCCAAGAGTTTAATGCTTTTGTACCAAGTTGGGAATTGACATCTATGCTCCAGCTTATAGTAGAGTGTTCATAATATTATTATAGTTATTATAGGGATATTTATGTAATTATTTCCTTGTACATGTAATGTATATCTATGAATAATATATGAGTGATAGGAGATCAAAATCTTGTTATTGCACATTTGTAGATGGAAAAATGGTCACTTGGAGAAGTAAAAAACAGAGTATGGTAACAAAATCTATTGTAGAAGCATAATATAGAGCTATGGCAGAAGGTGTTTGTGAATTATTACAGCTACTAAAGGTTAAGGAAGAATTAAAATTGTTGGAAGGATATCATTTATTCTTTCTTTTTGTGATAATAAGACTGCCATTGGTACAGATCGTATTCCAGTTCAAATTATTGAACAAAACATGTAGAGATTGATTTGACTTTTTTTGAAAAAGAAGATAAGCAATGGTCTTCTAAATGTTCCATGTGTGAATTTAGAAAAATAACTTACTAATGTCTTCACCAAGGGACTTATCAACAAGTTATTTCATACTTTAGTTTCCAAAATTTGGTATCTGTGGCACCAACTTGAGGAGAAGTTTTGACCAAAATCTAGGAGTGATTGTAGGATTCATTTGGTGAACATTATTTATGAGTTATCATAGGGGTGTGGTAGGACTAGGAGGAGATAATGAATGCGAGTTTTTTTTTAATGCAAATATACTGATATAGGGAGTGCAGGAGGATCTCACAGACTACCACTCCAGTAGAAAAAGATAATTCGATTTGCCTAAGCTCTAAGAATACCCTGAAAATAGAAAAATGTACACCGTAATGACAATTAATAGCAACCTATTTATAGATCAACTTCTAGAGAATCACTTGTGGATAATAAGTAACAATACTTAATCATGACCCACTACTAAAAATCTGGAACTACCCACTTCTTCCTATTTTTTCTCCAACAGTTGCCCAGTATCTGCCTAATCTGCCTTTGACTTTGTCTTCTTGCGAAACTATGTCTTTAGTGATCTATCAGGGTGATATTGTATTTTGTATTAATGTGTGATTATGTTCTTATTTAGCAAAACGTATAGATGTATAAATATGGAGCTTGTAAGCTATGTATATGGAAGAGAATAAAAATAGCTTTTTCTTTGATATTTCTTTTCTGCCAACACTGGAGTTATATTTCATTTACCAACTGCACACTATTTTGTTTATGAATTAGTTAACTTCTCATTATATGGTTGGATCTAACATTTTACATTTAATGCAGATTTGGGCATGTCTATATCAGTCTTCAAACACGTTTGACGAAAACTTTGGTCAATGCATTTTTGGATCCAAAACGATCATTAACTCAGCACTATGGAGCAATTCAAGGGTTAACAGCTCTGGGACCAAATGTGGTATTTTCTTCTGTCATGGTTCTAACAATTATTCATTTATAAATGTTCGAATTGTTCTCTACAATTTTACCTGACATCATTTTAGTGTTTGATATATGAAAATCTTTGGTATTAGAAATGAAGTTGGGAGAAGCCAAATATTCTATTATCATTGTGATGATGACATGATTACTATTACTCTTAATAGAGTATGAAAGCGCATTTTTCTATTCAATGATAGATAATTAACTTGGATAATCTTTTGAGGTTTTCTTGGAGGAAGTTTAGAAGTTATGTAACCTATATTCTTTCAGTATTTCAAAAACATTACTATAGGGACTATAAGTTGATTTTCTTGACATATTTGCTATTTAGGACTGTAGTCGATGGCCATTTAACATTCGAGGTGTTTTAGTATTGTACTCATGTTAACCTATTGGGTTTCAACTGACATTATTATTTCTATGGGGCAGCTGTTAGGAGTATTTTACTATCTGAATTACTATACCAATTCAAAATTAAAAAAAGTAGATAGCAATACTAAAAACACATAAAAAAGAGGATTAAATTATGTTTTTATTTTCATCTAATTTCAAATAATCCTAAAGTGTTATAAACTCGAAGTTTGAATCTGTCAATACTCTTATAAGGTTAGCGTTGAACATTGTAGTTTTAAGGAAAAGGATATCACTTCTGTTAAATTGAGGAGGTGTAGAGGGTATTATCTCTTTCATTTTGCTATCAAATAGCAAATCTGTGGTTACCCTAATGCTACGTAATCTAGGATGTTGTTTGGGCGTACTCTTGGCTATTGTTGATAACCATTTGAATGGTAATTTTGCAAAAAACGTTTTTCTTTATTACAGTGCATTTTCTCGTTAATGTTGAGTACCAATTAAATGATTACATCTTGAGGAACCATTATAGACAAATTTTGGTGCATTTCTATGAAAAGAATTCTTGCTTCAAGGAAGTTGATAGCAGTTTTGAAAAATAGTTTTGTTGCAAACTTATTTATCAAAATCCAAGCTTCATTTCTAGAATAATTAAATATTTATTACATATTGTGTTTATTTCTCTCAATCTTTCTAATTATGATTATTGTGTTTTTGTACTAGTAATAATTGTACATTTCTTTGATCCTTTGGTAATTAATGCCTGTACTTGATAATCAGGTTCGTCTTCTTATATTGCCAAATCTTGCACCATATCTGCAACTTCTTGAACCAGAGATGCTTCTTGAAAAACAAAAAAATGAGATGAAAAGATTTGAAGCTTGGCGTGTCTATGATGCTTTATTGGTAAGTTGCTGCTCTAAGCTAGAAATTTGATGCTTGTATCTGTTGTGGGAATAAAATTGATAGAACAAAGAAACAAAATCCTTTAGCAAATCAGATAAGAGAAGGGGATGAGAACACCCTCGGGTAAAATAAGAACAGTGTTGATTGCAAAACAAACTATTAGTTTTACGCTCAAAATCACAAGTATACGGGTCGTAACTTGTAGTAAAAAGCGGATATTGATCTTACAAAGATTGTGCTTAGGCACCACTTAATTTAGGTTGCTCTTTGTTTAAGAAACCGACTCAAACAAATTTAAATATATAAGTAAAACAAAGACAATCTAAGGGTAAAAGGAACAATACAATTGCAGCCAAGACCGTAAACTAAAACTTGGAGAAAATCAATATTAAAAATTAAGACTTGTCATTATCCCTATTTGCTCCCCTCTGGTTAATTGATTCAATTTATGATTGGCCCAAGATTTTCTAAAATTTTAGCTACCCTTTTACAAGATACAGCTAAATGTTACTAGTTAATTAAATTAGAATTTACTTTGAGATCTCTCAATATACAAAGTCTTTCCTAAACATTCAACTAGATTTGAAGCTATTTTATAGGCAGTATATCAATTTATTGAAATATCTTCCTAATAAATCAATAACTTGTTATCTATAGGTCTATTAAACGTCAACGCTCGTTGTACGTTTAACACAGATTACCAAGCTCACTTTTCGATTTGTTGCAAGGTTTAAGCTCAATAAATAACACAAACATTTATATTATTAAATCAACAACTGAAGGTTCACAAATAGTTCAAACAATAAGCCCAAAAAAATATTTTAGCCACTCATAATGTCATTAATATCCCCAACAACCAAATAATCCATAATAAAGATGCTAGAAGAGGAAAAACGAAATAAGAACTAGATGAAGCAAGCTCCTCCTTTTCTTTGCCCAAATTTGAAAAATCTTGAGGATGGGGTGTTCTTTGCCCAATTTGGAATGGGAGTCTTGATTCTCTACCTCTCTTTAGGCTCTCAATCTGTATTGTCTTTTCGACACCCTTATATATCACAAGACAAGTCATAAAACCCTAAAAAAATAAGTGAAACTTGTGTGTCTCTTCGAGCTAAGCACCCCACGATCGTGGGAATTATCTTGGTGCTTCTCACGATCATGGGTTAATATGGCAGAAACATTCTAAAGAGATTTCCCATGGTCGTGGGTAACAGGTCCATTCCCACGATCGTGGGTTCTTGTTCTATAACTCCTCCACTTCTCTTCTCCTTTCTTGGCCCCTAGCTCAATCATAAAGGTGGCCACCTTCTAGTGCTACACCAAAATGATCAATTCTTACTCTAAACCAACATCAAACCTGAAAGAACAACCATGAAGATCAAAATAAACAAAAACACACAAAATAAGTATTTAAACACCATATTAATAACCTATTATGCAAGAAAACATGCCAAATACTTAGAAAAACACACACTAATTTACAACTATCAAACAACACCTACCAACTCCTACATTAATTGGTTGCCTGGGACTCGAACCCTTGGAGAAAATCACAAACAAATTCATTCATTCCGTGGTTGGCCATTGAAAAACTGTGTGGCTAAAATAACAAATATTAAGCGGAACGTTCTCCTATTGATCTACATCCATTCTTTTTAAAGCACTGAACCAGAAGTTGCATACATGTTATATGCTGTGCCTAAACCCTAACAATTACAAGCATAAAAATTTTAACTATTTAAACTGCTTGTCTCCTTTCTTTTGTCCACTTCTTTATTTTTGGCAATGCCTCCCTTCTCAAAAACATTGTGCACAAGTTTTATATTGGGGAATCATCATTGCAGGTCATACAAATACTCCCATGTTGCATTCTTAGGCTATGAGTCTGATCATTGAATCAGAAGTTGATTGGCCGTTTGATTGTGACCTTTCACCATTCTCCTTCCCATGTGGCCACTAGTTAATCAATCATAAAATCCAATTTGAGCTAATTGAGCAGAAGAAATTGAAGTATCACTTGAAATATGTTTCTTGAGCTGAGAATGTGAAAGTATGGTGAATCAACATTTCTGGTTGCGACTTGTAAGCTATCTTCCATTTCTATCCAGAATTTGATAGGGTCTATAGAGTAGAGGTGATAGCTTGTGACTCACCCTTCTTCCCATTGAATTATATTTTTAGGGTTGAAGCTTCTCATATACATAGTCTCCAGTAGCAAAAGTTCTCTTTGTTTTCGTTTTGTTCGCCTGTTGTTTCATCTTGTGTTGCGCTCTCTTAAGATGGAATTTGGCCGCTTGAAGAGCTGTCTCTTTGTCAAAGAGAACTTGATCCACTCTTTAAAACTGTTGAATCACCTGAAAAGTTGGAAATATAGAAAGGAGGATAAATGTAAAGAATTCTAAAAGGTGTGGTGTTGATAGAGATAGGTGATATAAATGGCATAAATTATGGACCTTAATTGCATAGATTGTGATAGATGATAATTGCAAAGATTATGGCAAAAAATATGGCTAAGATTATGAGATTCATTATACCACAATTAGTGTATTAGCTGCATATATCTATATATTCTTACCTATAATAGGTTACCAATGATTAGTGTGAATATATTATTATCAAAAATAGATTGTACAACAATTCTTATTTAATGGAAAGGATCCTCAAGAGGAGGCAATTCAGCCATTTACTCAAAAATTGTTATGGTATAAGAGTTTCACTTCTGTCCTTCGAAGTTTTCTGGTCTGTTTTTGTGAATCAGAGCTTATTTGCTCTATATTTCTTTCATTATAGACTGCAGTATATATATACATGCATAGGGTTACAGT
>JAOTAZ010000009.1:4242716-4254078 GCA_025629785.1 Erythroxylum oxycarpum | reverse complement strand
AGATACTGCTATCTAATTTAAATAATCTGATTATGATCAGATCATAATATTATGAGATATGCATATCTTTGACCACAGTTTTCATTTTCATTGTGAGTTGATTAATTTTTAATCAACTACTATGCTTTGAGATTTATTTTTGGGTCAACTTGTGGTTAGGCCTTGCATTGAGATTTCTGGATTTGAATTTGTTTGAGAACGGCTACCGAGAATATTTTTGGAAAAATATCTACAGAGACTTTGGCTTTCAAATTTGCAGGAAAGAATAATGCAACATGGCAATTTTATTTCAAAATGTTTCTGAATGGGAAGGAGCTTTGAGGTCACATTGGCGGGTCTTCTACTGCTCCTAAAGATGATAAGCAACATAGCTAGTGGGAGGCAAAGGATGCTCTAATTATCTGTTGGACTTCATTTATTGAATGCGATATGGTGAACAATTTATGCCCCTTTGCTACAGACAAAGAGATGTGGGATTATTTAAAGCTTATATACAATCAAGATAATACTGCAAGAAAATTTCAACTTGAAGTCGAGATTAATAATTTAAGTCAAGATAATTTTTCTATTGATCAATATTATTCTGGATTTATTAAATATTTGGAGTGAATATTCTGGGGTTTTTATTCTAAGGTACCTAAAGAGTTCTTAGCTGGTCTTCAGAAGATTCATGAATTTAGTAGGCAAGTTTTGATGAAGCTGAGATCATAATTTGAAGTTGCCCGGCTGAATTGCTGAATAGAGATCCGGTTCCTTCTTTTGGATGTCTTGTATAGCTGAGTCTCCTTCCCAGCTTTGTTTGATGTCTTGTAACCGATCTGTTCGAGCTTTAGAGAGTGTTAACTCGAACAATCTAGCATTAGAGAGCCTAGCTAGAGACTCAGCAGCAACTTTTCTTCAGCACTCATATATTACCTCAAATCATAGCTTAAGAGTTTAGGAAGCCATGATTGTTGAAATGAAGTTGTGTCTCTATGCTCAAGCAAGAATTTGGGACTTTTGTGATTTGTTCTCACTATGAAATGCGTCCCAATCAAATGATGTTACCAATGCTTAATGGCTTTAATGACTTCTAGAAACTCTTTTTCATAAGTTGTTAAGCCTTGATGAGTTGTTGCTAGTGCCATGCTCAAATGAGCAATAAAGTGTTGATGTTGCTAAAGAACAGCCTCTATGATTATACCTCTTGCATTTGAGTCAATTTCTCTTTTAGAAATTAGGAAGGGCAAGTACAGGAGCAGTAATTAAGACTTCCTTCAGGTTGTCAAAACCAAATTGAGCTTCAGAATTCCACTGTAAAGCATCTTCACCTAATTATAATATCAAAGTGCCTGATAAATCTTTTATGATATTCAGTTAGGTCCAAAATTCCTCTCTGCTCTTTGATAGTGGTGGGTGTACTTGTCCTTCACAGTCTGCTTGTTAAGTTCCTTATAGTGACACACATTCTCCAAGAATTGTCTTTCTTTTTCACCAACACATTTGCAGATGAGTATGGAGTAATGCTAGGCCAGATGAATCCTTAGTGTATCAGCCCTTTCGCCAAGCTTTTAGTGTTTTCCTTTTGCACCCCAATTATATCTATAAGGCCAAATGTTGGCTCCTGTATTTCAAATGAATTCTATTATCCTGTTTCCTGTGTGATGGCAATGTCAACAAACTAAATTCACTCAGAAGTCAACTGATTTCGTCAAATGTGTTCAGTGATTGTTTGTTTCAGTTGATACTCAATTGTAACATATAGAAAGTTGGTTGGAGGAGGCAACATCTTTTGAAAATCCTTTTCTACCATCAACTAAGAGTTTTTGTCAGGATCACCAACCATTTCGGTAAGCAACCCTTATAGTTCTCATATGAAAGTTTCATTGGACATCATCTTGGGTGGCTAACCATGCACACCCAACATTATGTCGCATCCCCCTAAAGATGCCACTAAAATCATTAACTATATAAGCTGCTCCTCGTATCCTCTGGCATCCACTTTTTTATCTGCAATGGTATCCAGTAGAAATATTCTTGCGATGTAAAGGGTTTTGATGTGATTCACTTTCCAGTTTGCAGCAGGTCATTGTATACATGACTGTTTGAAGATTTTCCCGCCTTTGCTGTCACCTCCAAAGTATGCTACCTGGAAAATCAACAGAAGACTTGTTACTGAACATCCAAGTAAGCTTTCTAATGGCAATTTGTACTTACTTGCTGATATACATATATATTTCTTGTTGAACTGAACAATTCTGATTGGTGTGAAATAGTATTTTCTAACTGCAGTTATTTTGTTATCGCATGCATTCTTATTAGTTGCGCTTGTGCATATTTTGCTATGTTGTACAAGATGTTCAGTACTTCCAGCCCCCCCCCCCTTGAGTTCGTTTGAACTGTGGGTATCCTGTCGTATGGTGTGAGTGACCTTGTACGTGAGATACATACTGGAGTTACATTTCTTAACCGTTCTTGAGGGCACCATAGTTAAAGCTATGTAATTCTGAATAATATGATTACTTTACATTTCTATTCTCTAATTCTGGTCACAAGAGCAGATCAGTGCAATTGAAAGTCCTTCCATTTAATTTCCTGCTGTGGGAAAGGTTGGGGAGGAGGTGACGACAGATATCAATCTTAATTGCAAGTTGTCAAATAGACAAAAGACTGGAGTGGTTTATATACAAAGAAATATGCATAACCCAAAATAACCCAATGCCTAAAACTTTTGGGTTATGGACTTCTTTTATATAGACCACTCCTCCTATGTAAGAAAATTAAAAATTTTAACAATAGTTCATGTTTATCACCTTCTCTGCAATTAAGCAGATTCCTCAGTAATAAATTTGAGATGTTTATTCAGTAGTGGAGAAGAATTGCACTTACTGTTATGTATTCTCCTATCACATGTATAAAGCACACATTAAAATTGCGTGTACTGTTATATACCCTCCTATCACATGTAGAAAGCACACAATAAAATTGCGTGTACTGTTATATACCCTCGTATGACATGTAGAAAGCATATTACAGCGATGGAGTTTAATCTCGTTTGCTTGTGTATATTGTGAAGGTAAACGTAAGGCAAGCATGGAGAACTTGGAACAACCACAGGCAAAGAAGATGGCTACTGATGGTCCGGTCAATATAATGCCAATAGACTCCTCACCATCTGTTGTACAAGTGGAGCCAATGGCTCCAGTTCCCCCAAATGATCCTTTGGGAACACCTTCTGAAAAGACGCAGAATGATGGTGAATCTAACCATATAAGTGAGAAGGAAAAGGGTGACGATCCATCCATTAGAATGTCAGCAATTCTCAAACAGGTCCGGAATGATGAATTGAGCAGTGGCTGTCTCCTGGTGTCACTGTTTGAATTATTTGGTGAAGCTATTCTGCCATTCATCCCTGCTCCCGAAATGTCATTATTTTTGTAATCAAGTGCAGTTTTAGGCCTACGTGATGAATAGAGTTTCAATTCAAGGAACATATCGTGTCGAGTTCCTATGAAGTTTTTATCGAAGATAAGTAAATATTTTAACCAATGAAACCCTAGTTGTGGTCATTGCTAATCCCAGTTGCTGCAAGAGTTTACACTATTTGCTTTGGTTAAAATTTGGACGATGTCTGGACTAAAGATGAAAATAAGGAATCACAAAATCCTGAGACATTATGGTGTTAACTGTACGATAGAAACGAATGAGCTTAGGATTATAAATAAACGTAGCTGAAAAAGGCCATATTGTAACAAGGAGAGGAGACAATAGTTTCCTTGATTCACTATGCAAAGGTAATGGTACATATGATGGATTGGTAGTTAATAAGGTATATTAATTAGGATTCTAGTAATTAAAGTCAGAACATATATTCTGGAACACTCTTTGATCATTTTCAATTTTGTTACAAGTATAATTGATTCGATGTATATTTGGAGTTTTTTTTTTCTGTAAGGCAAGTGGATAAATTAATTAACAAAAATATATTGCAACAAGATCAAAGAAAGTTACAGGTACGAGTATTGAATCTAGCTTAAGAACCAAATTAAGACTAGCTAAATAAGGGAATCATGAGATCTTAGGAGTGATCTAGGGAAAATAGGAAAGGGGTAACTTAAATTCTCCATCTAGTTCTCATTAAGCTGCTTAGTGAAATGTGTAGGTTATTGGCAAGGATGAATAACTTGATGTGCATGAGAATCTTGTGGTAGATTATTTCTTAGTCTCCGGTGGAAGCACCATGTAGTCTACTGTTTCTTTCTTGCCATACTATTTTTCAAGGTGGTGCATAAATTTGCTACTACTCCTACTACTTCTGTTACTTCTACTACTACTACTATTACGACTACGACTACGACTATTACTACTACTAAATTTGCTACTACTCCTACTACTTCTGTTACTTCTTCTTCTACTACTACTACTACTACTACTACTACTACTATTACGACTACGACTACGACTATTACTACTACTGCTACTGCTATCACTGCTACTGCTGCTGCTGCTGCTATTACTACTACTGCTGTTGCTACTGCTCTTCCTCCTCCTGCTCTTGCTACTTCTACTACTACTACTACTACAAATGGAGAGGACCCCTGGTTTTGGTTTGATAACTGGTCTTCTCTCAGCCCTTTAATGCTACTACTACTACGATTACTACTACTACTACTACTACTACTACTGCTACTACTACTAATAATAATAATAATCCCAAAACAAATGAAAAGAGATCAGGGTAGATAGTTGGAAAGGAACTGGATACCCCTAAAAAGGGGTAGTTATGGTCGAAATCGACTATAATAATAAATAAATAAATAATGATTATTGTTATTAAAATTCTAAATTTAGTTCAATTAGAGTTATTACACTATTATTTCAAGTTGGAAATGGAGAGGACACCTGGTTTTGGTTTGATAACTGGTCTCCTCTCAGCCCTTTAATTTTAAAATGTGAAATATCTTCTCTAGTTACAAGAATGCCAAATCATGCTAAAGCTTCCAAAATTATTGATAAGAGATCTTAGCTTGTCATTGACAGAGGTATGGATTAGATTAGTTCTATGCTTTCCCTCTTACTTATTGATAGGTGTTTAATTGATTATGAAATTATTTCATAACACTTGACGATTAATGATATAAAATTGCTTAAGATATTCACTTTAGTTTATATGTGATTTAGGCACAATTCGGAAGTGATGAAGCTAAAATGAGTCGAAAGCACGATATTTAGGTCATTTTTGGAAAATTAATTTGCACTTGTTTTCTTAGTGCAAGAAGAAGAAAATTAAAAGATAAGAAGAAGATATGAAATGCCAAGAAAGGAGATATATGTTGAAAATTCAAAGAAGATAAGGCATGAGATGGGACAGCCCCATGTACGTGAATCTAATGATGACTAATATGGCAGTACATAAGCCAGTAGCTGGAAGAGAAGCAAAACGATAGTGAAGCATCAAGAAAACACATAATAAGAAGCAAGCAAAAACGACACGACACAGCGACATAGCTACAAGATGTATAACATCTGCATAAAAAATGCAGATCATGTCTACGCTTCACCCAGATGTAAGGAAGCATTTTAGCTTAAAACACACAGTAGAATAGGAACTTCGTAGGTTATAGAAACAAAGGAAGGGCTTGAACAATAACATGGACCACAAATTAAATTGTCAAATCATGGAACAGTAGAGAAGGTAGTCGCATGAAATAGAGCTTACAAGAGAGAATAGAGGCTTGTAACAGAAGAGAGGGGTAGAGGCGCTATAGGGGTTTCGACTGGGATATTTAATGGGGGTTGAAGCAGTTTCTTGGGATAGATCCATGGAGGGCTAGACATCCTAACTCCAGTTCAGAGGTGACATCGACGTTGACGACCCAAGTTAAGTGTATTTCTTTGTTTTAGTTGTTTCTTTCTCTCATTAGAAATTAATTGTGTTATCCTATGTTAATTGATTTGAGTTTTGTATATGGATAATCAAATCTTTGTTATTGTTCAGTTATTTGTGTATGAACCCATTAGATATTGTGAAAAGATAATTTTAATGTGTTTATTGAATCGTTTATCTGCAAACTCATTGCTAGAATTTCGAGATAATTCGTAATTGTTATGTTGAAATTCATGTGTAACGACTAATGATTTGTAATCATTAGGGATAACATAACCTAAGTTAAATGACGCATCGTATATGGTTGGTGCCTTGATGAATCAGTTTTCCTAATTCGTAATGCTACTACCTAATTAAATATAGAGATCGTATTCTAGGTTATTTGGTGGTTAGGTTTAATTAACGATCGTATCTTGATTAAACAAAATCTAAGGGAAAACTCAGGTTAATTATTAACCTATGATTAATAGTTGCTAGGAGAGGTTTGAGAATAACAAACCAATGGAATATGTTTAATTAGGGTGTAGGTCGAGATTGAACCAAAGAACCGAGTTCTTACCGAATTCTTCACTTTTATCATTTTTTTTGCATGTTTTCTTCAATTTGTTTTTATTAGTTACTTCCATTTTATTTTCTTCTTTCTAAAACTAAACACCCCCTGCTTAAACCTAAACACCAGTTAATTTCATTTCAACAACTTTAGACATACTCTTTGTCATATCGACCTAGACTCATCATTGTTATAGTAGTTGTCTAGTTATTTTATTTTGACTAGTGTTACGATGCATAGTCAATTTTGGCGTCGTTGCGTGAGAGTACAATGTTTTAGTTTTCGTTTGTAATTTTAATTGGTGTTTTGTATATATTTGTTCGTAATTGTTTTTTTTTCATTTATTTCGCGATCCTTTCATTTTTCTATTTCATGTTTGTGAATTTAAAAAAAAACATGGATAGAAGTCATTTATACTTTTAACTCTTATTCTCAATCCTATAACCAAGGTTGGACTGATTAACCTAACTTTGGTTATAGATGGGATAACCATCAGAATTACTTCTATAATAGTTTGCAAGACATACAACAATTTCTGTGTGGACCAAAAGCTTCTTATCAAAACTCAGGTACATCTTTGGAAGAATTGATGAATGTTGTAATTGCTAACAATCTTCAATTTCAACAGGGTATGTAGCAACTTCAACAGAATACCCAACAGTTCCAGTAGGAAACAAGGCATATAATGTCCAGAAACCAGAACTTGACAAGCTAAATGAGTGAGATGGCAACAAGGATTGACTACTTAGAATCACAAATAGAAGAGGGGCAGCCATATTAACTTGAGGTATACCCAATGGACATTAGTGCGAAAATCTTACCGAGTGATAAGGAGCTTGAGAATTTGGAGAGCACTACTCAAGGAATTGCTTATGGAAGAAGTTGAGGAGTTTTAAGCAGAAAAGATACATCTTTTAGCTCGAACATAAAAATGAGTTCATAATTATGGTTGAGACTATCTTTACCTAGCAAGTTAGAGGTATTAAACGAAGAAGAAAAAGGAAAAAAGATGTTTGAAATATTTTCAGAGTGTATGAACCCAGTCGAGATTGAGAATATGAGGATAGAGAATAGGCTGAATGAGGATGATGATCAACGAAGGCCCTATCTGGAACAACCTCAAGTGGAAGTGACGCTAGCTGTAGTACTATAAGATCATAATTTTGTCACATAAGGAAAGTATAAAGTCGAGCTAGCGACTCTAAATCAAGGCGCTTCTTGGGAGGCAACCCAAGGGAAGTAAATTTATTTTCTTTACATTTTCGCATTACTTTTTATGGATGTGTTTTTCTTTGTCGGTTTATTTCTTGCTTGTTTTAAGTTTTCAACCAAAATGAGAGAAAGAATAAAACAAGCAAAACAAACATTTTCTCATTTCTTATTGCTCATAGGACTATCTAGTCATGATTAGAGTGTGAATTGATTAGAGAACTTCATAGCAACTTTAGCATGTACTTTTAATCTTGTGATTGGTCGATATGCATTATCTTTAGAAGAGTAGTGACTAGTGGTTGAAAAAGTCGGTAAGATTTTGAGCCTTATTTAACTGACACATTCATATCAATCTCATTGTCTTTTGATAATGTGTGGCCTTCATGACATGTACATCTTAATTTTGCCTTAAATTTCTATTCTAGATCACTTTTTTATCACGTGCATTAACATGGATATGATTATTCATTCTTTGCTTTTCCGAACTACATTAGCTAAAAGCCTACCCATTATATGGTTTTCCTTTTTGATAAGCCCCCTCAAGCTTTAATTGCCTTTTCTTTATGTATTAGCCACATTACATGCTTTAACCTAACCAAATGTCCTTCCCAAGCCTTGAAGCTAGTGGAACATTTGTAGATTGTTAAGTTTATGGATGTACAAAATTCTAAGTGTGGGGGTGTACATATGTGTGAGTTGGTTAATGTTGGAATGTTTTGTTATATCTTGTCATTGAAATTCCCATGTTAATGTAGTTTCTTTTAACATTAAAAAAAGAAAGGAAAAGAAAGAAAGAAAAGAGAAAAGCATAAAAAAGGAAAAGAAAAGAAATTCAAAAGAAAGCAAAAAAAAGAATGAATTTTTTTATTTAAATAAATTTATCAAGGAGGAAATGCATATGAGTTTGCAAATTTATTCATAATTAATGCATCTTCTTAGAGTTGTAATGAATGTGTTATTTGATTATGTTAAATATGAGGTAGATGTTGGCTTGAAAGGTTCACTCATGTGGTTTCAATGTATTGTTGGCATAAATTGTATGAGTGATTCCTTCAGATCGATATATGCTTCATGTAGTTTGTATGTGAGAGCTAAAATGAGTTGTGAAATATACGTGTTGCATTCGTCATAGCTAACGGTGCCAAGTTTTGATGAGTGTTAACTTGTGCATTTGATATCACATTGAGTGTTACTTTTGTTTCACTAGCTTTGATGACTTTCATGCTACTTGACTTAAATACATCTCACCTTACCTTTGCCCACGTTAAAACCTTGAAAGGCCCTTTGATCCATGATTTTGCATGTGATTTTTAGTGGTGGAGAAATGAAATGATATGCAAAGTTGTGAATTGTCATGATCATGAACGGCGTTGAGTGTACCCGTAGATATATTTTAGTTAAATGCATTTTCTGAGTGTACCATTAGATTGCTCAGTTTTTGAAGATGATGAATGTTGATTGATCATAAAAGCTTGGAATGTTGACTTCTTGCTATGATTTTTAAAAGTCATTTATTTTTGTTTATGATTATATGTTATTGGAAAATTTGGGAAATGAGTAAATGTTGTTTTGGGGTCTATGAGCTTAATTTTGATGTTTTGCCTAAGGACGATTAAAAGCTAAGTGTGAGAGAAATTGATAGGTGTTTAATTGATTATGAAATTATACCATAACACTTAGCAATTAATGACATAAAATTGCTTAAGATACCCACTTTAGTCCATATGTGGTTTTAGGCACAATTCTGAAGTGATGGAGCTAAAGTGAGACGAAAGCACGATATTTGGGTCATTTTTTGAAGATTAATTTGCAGTCATTTTCTTAAAGAAAGAAGAAGAAAATTAAAAGACAAGAAGAAGACATGAAAATGCTAAGAAACCCGATATATGTTGAAAATACAAAGAAGATGAAGGCATGAGATGGGACAACCCTATATACTTGAATTTAATGATGAACAATACGGTAGTGCATAAGTCAATAGCTGGAAGAGAAGCAAAACGACAGTGAAGCATAAAGAAGATGCACAACAAGAAGCAAGCAAAAATGACAAGACGCGCAACGCAAAATGCACAACTCCATGGCATCCAACGTCTGCGTGAAAAATGCATACATTGTCTACAATTTACGCCAACGTAGGGAAGCGTTTTAGTTTAAAACGCACAGTAGAATAAGACGTCCGTAGGTTATAGAAACAAAGGGAGGGGCGTGAACGGTAACATGGACCATAAATTAAATTGTCAAATCATAGAATAGTAGAGAAAGCAGTAGCATGAAATATAGCTTGCAAGAGAGAATAAAGGCTTACGATAGAAGAGAGGAGTGGAGGCGCCATAAAGGTTTCAGCTGGGACATTGAATGGGGGCTAAAGCATTTTCTTGGGATAGACCCATGGAGGGCTAGACATCCCGACACCGGTTTGAAAGTGAGATCGACACCGATGACCCAGCTAAGTGTATTTCTTTGTTTTAGTTGTTTTTTTTCTCTCATTAGCATTGATTGTGTTATTCTATGTTAATTGATTTGAGTTTTGTGTATGGATAATCGGATTTTCGTTATTGTTCAATTATTTGTGTATAAACCTATTGGGTATTGTGAAAAGTTGATTTTAATGTGGTCATTGAATCGTTTATTTGCAAACTCATTGCTAGAATTTTGATATAATTCGTAATTGTTATGTTGAAATTCATGTGTAGCGACTAATTATTTGTAATCATTAGGGATAACATGACCTATATTAAATGACGCATCGTATGTGGTTATTGCCTTGATTAATAGGTTTTCCTAATTCATAATGCTACTGCCTTATTAAATCTATAGATCGTATCCAAGGTTTTTTTATGGTTAGGTTTAATTAACGATCGTATCCTGATTAAACAAAACTTAAGGGAAAACTCGGGTTAATTATTAACCCACGATTAATAGTTGTAAGGAGGGTTTTGTTGGAGTTATGTGAATATAGTGCCCTGGAAAGCAAGTGTATTTACTTGTAAATTTATCTTCTTCAGTTACAATTTTGTAATGAAAATATTTATTATTAATAAAACAAAAGAGTGTTTGGTTTTTATTAGCATTATATATCTATTCATAAGGTACCAAGATTCTTTTGTAAGTAATATACGTATATATAGAGATCTATGGGAAACATGTATATTATAAGAATCTAAAATACTATATTCACAGTTGAATAATCAAGTTAGTCGCTTGATTATGGTTTAGACTGTAGTGTTGTGATTTATCTCCATGTAAGTAAAGGAGTTTACTTGTTGGACCCCACACCCCACCCGTAGGTGTTTGGGGGTGATACCCTCGGCGTGTGTTTGCGGGTGATACTGCGACATCCAACCTTAATCAGTATTGTCCTCTTTGGTCTTGGGGAGTTTCTAGTACTCGAACCCAAGACCTCAAGGTTTTGTTATTTCTTGGGGTCCAACATTAAAAGGCGCCTTTTAATGTTAGACCCCACACCTTACCTGTAGGTGTTTGGGGGTGATACCTTCGGCGTATGTTTGCGGGTGATACCGCGACATCCAACCTTAATCAGTATTGTCCTCTTTGGTCTTGGGGAGTTTCTAGCACTCGAACCCAAGACCTCAAGGTTTTGTTGTTTCTAAGAACACGTCTCTCACCATTGAGCCAATAATATAATTCAATTCAACCCTTTTGATCTTCCACACATATATCCTTATCATTTTCATATCTTTCAAGTATTCCTCAATTTCATCTCATAATTGCCT
>JAOTAZ010000009.1:4227059-4242616 GCA_025629785.1 Erythroxylum oxycarpum | reverse complement strand
TGTTATTAAAACATGTTATTACTTCAATTTAAATATTTACTATAATTACCTCTCAAACGGATACATCCATCGATATTAAATTGAATCAGCAAGTTTAGCCTTATATGCTAAATGCACAAGTAGATGCTCCATATGGTCAACGAAGCTTGAAGGGAAAATCCCTTCTAATTTGCACATTATTACTGGAATTTTCCTTTCTAGTTTTTCCATTTTAGCCAACTTTATTTCAGATGATGTTAAGATTTTGAAAAACAAACTTAATTCTGTTATAACTTCCTAAACCTTATTCGATAACAACTCCTAAAATGCAATTGGAATTAGCCTTTACATAAACACATAACAATCATGACTTTTCATCCCAAATAATTTGTACTTCCTTATATCCACACACCTTGCAAGTTTGAAACATAACTATTGAGAAACTTTAAACTTTTCAAACATTCACACAAAATTTCCTTTTGTTTTTTGTCCAAAATGTAACATGCTTTCAGATATTTACCAGTGCGAAGATCTTTATCTAACTTATTCCTTCTACAAAAAAAAGTTTCAAATCAGCTTGTGATTTTGCATTGTCCTCCCTTCATTGTTCATTATGGTATTGAACAAATTGTCAAAAATATTTTTTTCAATATACATCACATCTAGATTATGACTTATCAAATTAGTTTTCCAATATAGCAAATCCCAAAAGATGATTCGTTTTCTCTAACCAAAGTTTTTACTAATGTTTGCATCAACTTCGTCTGTTTCAAATTATGTAACTTTTAGCAACCCTAATTGATCAATCTCCTGCAATATCTCTTCACCAGCTTTGTGAGGTGGAGGAGGTGTTCATACCATCCTATTTTTAATGAACTTTTGTTTATTGTGTCTAAATGGATGGTCTGGAGGAAGAAATTTCCTATAGTTGTCAAACTAACATGTTTTGCCCTGTTTGGAAGATAAACACATCAAAATCATTGCCACAATAAGGACAAGCCAATTTTCCTATTGTACTCCATCCAAACAACATATCATATGCAAAAAAATCACTAATAGCCCAAATCAAAGCTACTCTCAACACAAAATTTTGTTTTTGAGACACATTATATGTCTCCACACCATATTCCCAAAGATGCTGCAATTCAGATATCATTGGTTGTAAGAATACATCAATTTTATGCTTTGGATTTGTAAGCCCTGGCACAATCACTATCAAGAACATATATGCCTCATTTATACACATCCATGGAGGCAAATTATAGGGTTATTGTGATTGGTCATGATGAATATTATTGGTCGAATAGACAAAAAGGTTGGAATCCATTCATCGGCAACCCTAACCTAACATTTTGACTTTCAGTTGCAAACTTATAATGGGTGTTATTAAAATGTTTCTATACCAGTGCATCTGATGGATGACTCATTATTCCATCTTCTTATAAGTGTTTATTATGCCATCTCATGTGAGATGCAGTAACATCAGAAGCATATAGTCTTTGAAGTCTCAGAGTTAGTAGGAAATAATACATCCACTTCTAGGTTACTAATTTCTATTTCATAGAACGCTTTCTAAGCTTAAACCTAGATTGACCACAAAATTTGCACTCTTGTAATTCCACATCATTTTCCCAATACAACATACATCTTAATTTGCAATAATCAATTTTTTCAACAAGCAAACCATGACCCCCAATAAATTTCTTCATATTGTAAAAACTATCAACCATTGTATGATCAGAGGGCAATGATTTATTATACCATCCAAGAATTTTATCAAAACTACAATTAGAAATATGCCCTTTAGACTTTATGTTCAATATCTGAGAAATTGAAGACAATTGAGTCATTGTCTAATAATTTGGTAATAATTCTTGGTTAGCTGAATGTAGTAAGTCAAAAAATTGTTTTCCATATAGGTTTGGTTCTTTTTCAAGATTTTCTATATTTTACTGAAAGGTATAACCGGCTACATTATAAACCATTTATATGTAAGGATTTTCAGTTTCACCACATTATTTGTTCTAAATCCAATCCCTCCTTCAAACTCATCCACATTTACTGACGAGTTTACTTCATTACCCCTTAAGGTGCTACAAATCAATGGCTCTTCATGTCATGTCCACTCAAAATAATTTGGAACAAACCTTTTTCTTAGCAAATGGCCATTCACTTCATCAATATAAAGGAAACGAATATGCTTACACCTTTTACATGGACATATGATCTTTGGGCCATCCATATATGCAGGTTGAGAACATGCATAATGAATAAAAGCTTTAACTCCCTCAACAAACTCATGATTAATGAAACCATCAGGTTTTAATCGTCTATACATCTAAGATCTATCAACATTACTCATTTATGCAAAACTGTTAATTTAAAAATGTGATTTCGTAGTTATTATCCTTCATGTTCCTTAAGTTTACATAACATTTAAACTTTACACAACATACCCAAGTATTAATCAATTGAATTAATCACCTATAATTGATTTCAATACTATAATACGTGGCATTGTTTACACATGTGAACCAAGAAAGCAAGTTCTAGCTGTGACTCTTAGGTTCGTAAAATTTTTCACCAATAAGCCTCACAAGAGTTACATCACAGGTTTCCCACCTATTTGTCATCGTAGGGGTTTACTATGAAAAGAACTATCATGTCTATTAAACTTATGAGTTTCTTGCGTTAATACTAATTTTGAATTAATCACATTGAAGTTGAAGTATTTATTTTTGAATTAATTACCTAAATTTGATTTTAATACTATGGTAAGTGGCATTGTTTCCACTTGTGAATCAAGAAAGCAAGTTCTCATTGTGACTCTTAGGCTCATGGAATTTTTCACTGATAAGCCTCACGGGAGCTGCATCACAGGTTTCCAGCCTATATACCGTCTTAGGGGTTTATTATGCCTCAACTCATCTATAAGATCTCAAACTCATTCCACATACAATAAATAATTAGACTATTGAAGAAGAACATAAAAACTCATAAATGATTATAAGAATATTCTAAACAACAACACAAAATCAAGGCCTCCTTTGTATTCACACAAAACCCAAATGCATCATAATCATATTATTAAAGCGATACATATGGTAGACATTAGTTGGATGACTTACCTGGATGGACGGACAACTACAGACTACAAAGAAGAAGGATGAGCGACACTCTTCAACACAATATAGGGCCTGCGAAAAAGAATATTTCGTATTTAATATAATACACTTGTTCAATAGTTTTGTTATATTTTTAATATATTAAAGCAAGCAGATCAAAAAATAAGGCAATTTGAGTTTTGATATATAATGCAATACAGAGAAAATCTATTATTTAAGTTAAAATATAAACATATGATGCTAAGTAGTTAACTGTTGGGAATACACCATGGTTTGAAGAGGAATGCAAGAGTATATGAGATAAAACAAAGACATCCTGAACATCAATATAAGAATTTCAAATCCATCAAGCTCTTTGGCCAAATATAGCAAAGTCATTAAAAGTAACATCATTACTAATCATAAATCTTGGAGCTCTATCCTTTTTCATATACCGTGATATATACCTTTTTAATCTAACAATATACTAAAAAAATACGCACTTTATCGCTTTAGGCTCCAATTTGCAATCATTGACATAAGCATACGTAGGGAATTCAAATATCCTTAAGTTAGAATATTAATAAGGAGTATCATACCAAATCTCTTGAGGAGTCTTAAAATTTACTGCAATTGATGGAGATATATTCACCAAATAAGTAACAATGTTAATAACTTTAACCCAAAATTGCTTTGGAAGACCAATATTTAACCACTGTATGAGTATTTAGTTTATCCATTTTATACTATATTTTATTGTGGCATATGACATACAATGTAGTGCCTCACTATACCTTCCTTCTTATAAAACTCATGTCTATTGCAAAATTTCAAGTCATTTTTCCTTTTGATTGTCTTAACTTATCTTCCAATATGTTTTCAAACGTTGTCTTCCACTTTTTAAACTTTTCAAATACTTCATCCTTTAATTTTATAAAATGCAGTTTGTACTTTTCTTAAGTAATCATCAATGAATATGATAAAATAACTGCATCCTTTATGGGATTGAATAGGAGCTGGACCTTATAAAATTAAGTCAATATAATTAAGAATACAAGTTGAGTTACGCATGCCAAAACTATATTTTAACCTGTGCTACTTTCTTAGGACACAAGACCAATGTAAATTCATCTTTTTAGCCACAACTCCATCCAACAATAATTTTTCGCTCAAAATCTCAAGTCTTTACTCACTTATGCAACTCAATCGATGATGCCACAACTCTGTTTATAGCGATCGATTCTAGTACTATCCTACTTATGAAGACATACATTCTATACTATAATTTTCCTTTGATTATACTTATGATGTCTTTTATCACTTTTAGTTGCTTATCACCATCAGAAAACTTATATATCAAGAGTACCTAAGGAAATCCATTTCTTTTGAAGCTCAGGAATATAAAAGACATCTAATGTTCTAATAATCCCATCATACATTTGGAATTATACCTAATCACTACCTTTAATAAAATACCCTCCGTTACCATCCAATATGATAGTACTATTCCATTGTTTGAAAGGATAGAACTAATCCTTGTTAAACGTCATATAACAAGATGTTATCTATCACACACCAATTTGCACAATCAAAATTACTAACTATCAAATAATTATTGTCTCTTCCATCCTCTTTATCAAAATTCACTTGCATTACAATAAAACTCACTTTTCTGTTTATCTCCTTTTTCTCGTTTTCCTTCTCCCGCTATAGATAATCCCTTTTAAAGTTCCTATTCTCTTTATAGTTAAAGAATCAAAGAATTATCCAATGATTTAGAAAGTGACTTATTTTTATTTTTAGTATCATTTTCCTTGCTCCTACATCTATTGATGACCAAACCTAAATCTGATCCATTTTCATGTATATCAAAGATATTTTTCTTTAATTATTTAGATTTCAGAGCATCCTTCACACCATTAGTATAAGTAATCTTTCTCCTATATAATATAGTATCAACAAAATTTACGTATTAACTAGAGATTGTTTCTGTACATTGCACATGATTCACGAGATATTTAGACATTTAAAATAAGGAGAAAACCATTAATGAGACCACTCAGAACTTTTGTTGAACACTTCAGAGGCATGACAGATTCATCCCAAATAACCTAAGAAAATTATGTCTTTTTCCTTCCTCAATGTTTTCCAGAACATTGCAAAGAGAATTACACCACAGACAATCCAAACAAATGCGAAAACACCATAAAAACTCCTAGGTTCGTGCAACATTCGAACATATATACCAACAATGTGTATACAAAAAATCATAGAGAACAAATGCTGAATGATTACCTCCGTCGAAGGACATAAGGATAGTGGCCGGAGAAGACAGAGGCACACAAACGCTGATGAGGAGAAGAGGAATCGACGACAAACAAACAGAAGAGAGTAAAACAACGAAAACAAAAATGTAGGGGAGAGGGAGGGGGACTTCAGGTAGGTTAAATGTATAGGAAAACAATGTTGTTTTCCTACACATTTAACCTACCCAAAGTCCATGTCATTTTCTTACACATTTAACCTACCCGAAGTCGTCGTTTTCGTTTTATTAAAAACGTTGAAGCTGAAGGAAATGATGACGTTTACCTCTAAATTTTATCAGCCAAATTTACCAATGGAATTATATTCGGTCGGTAAATATAAAACTTATTTATTCTGCCAGACATTCCTGCCTTCTTTACCAACAAGAATTTTCCACCATTGCTATATTCCGTCAAAAAATTTGCTAAGATAATTTTCCTCCAGATTCACCAACGAATATTTTTCCTGTGGCAAAATGAAATTTTCTCGACAGAAAATGATTTTCCATCAGTAATTTGGTACGAATTTATTTCCATCGCTAATTTTCCATCTCTAGTTACAAATTTTCTTGTAATGTCAAATCCATTCATATAGGATATCACAATCAATTCCTAAAGAGAGAAAGAACAACAAAAACAATGGAAGAAATGCTTAATAGAGTTGTTGGCATCGATGTCACCTTTAAACCAATGTTGAGAAGCTAGCTCTCTATAGGTCTCTAACATTATGGAGCTTTGCCCCTTCTTCTTGTCTTCTCTCGAAGTCTCCCTCTCTTTCCAGCCAAAAACACCAAACTTTTCATATCCTTCGGTCGTCACCAATATGTTACTTTTATATGAAAAATGTAGGGTTTAATGGACAACTAACACTTCTCACGATGGTGACACACCTTGGTATGGGCGTGAGACCACTCTCACGCCCATTCAGTCCCTTACACAACTGTGAGACTGCTCACAGCTGTGATGTTTTTCAAGATGGTTGTGAGCTGCCAAATGCTTTTCATCTTAATATTTGTTGTGTTCTTCTTGCCCTAATCCTCTTCTTCTTGTTCCATGAAGACAAGTGAGCGTGATTCTTCGAAAAATGGCCCAAATATAGTTCTTTTGATTCACTTTAACTCCTTCACTTTTGAATTGTGCCTAAAATCAAATATAAACTAAAGTGAGTATCCTAAGCATTTTTATAACAATAATCACTAAGTGTTATGGAATAAATTCATAATCAATTAAGCACATATCAATTACCTTAGGTCATAGAGCAATGTGACTACATCGTGGATTTCTTTAGATTAACTATGCTCAAAGATGGCTTAAGATGGTTAAATAGAGTGAATCAAGGCATTTTTCTTTAAGATGCGATGGCGAGATGATATAAGGGAAGAACATGCAAATAGTGACCTAAGCAAGTAAGAGCAATACCTAACAAATTATAAGCACTTTCACAAGTTGTGGAAAAGTAGGTTAGATGACTTGATGATGGATTGACATCATCTAAACACCTATCGTATATGCACAAGAGGAGTTAGTGGTCTAAAGTAGATAACTTTTTACTAACTTGGTGGAGTTAATAAAAGAAGTGACAACTCTTTACTAATTCCCGTAAGTAGTTTTTAAAAAAATGAATAAGATATTTTTATTTACAATAGCCCAGCTATTACACTTGTAAGGCCCCAACATATACCCTAGAAGTATTATAGCATGTCTAGGGTGTATTAAGAAGTGAACATAAAAAATTAAATGCATCTAAGCATAGTCAAAGATGTAATGGTACTTAATAAATTGGTAATTTATTCATTTTGGCATAAACATACATACTTAGACGTGAAATATGGATTAGAATGAAAATAATTGATGAGATTATATGCCAGTATGGAAATTAAAGGAAGAAGAAGGACTTACTGTGCAATTTTCCTAAAATCAACATATGGACCAATAGAATTAATGCATGTGTGTCATGAAATGGAAATGTAAGAAAGGAGAGAATAAAAAGAGCATTTATCGTTTTGAATGCCAAATTTTGCTCTTCTCATTTTCTCTCCATTTCATCTTCTTCATTACACCATTTTGTATGTAAGGAATCAAGCTGATCCTTGGTGGAAATCAAGGTAAAAGTTAGTGTTTTTTCTCTTGTTCTTTATCTTTTCTTGCTTTTCTTATGAAGAGCTAGAATTGCAAGGTTGGAATTGATATGAGATATGAATTTGTGGTGTTTCTAGTTAGCGAATCAAGCAAAACTAAAGGATAAGAGAAGGAAAAGTACTATAAGAGCTAGTTGGCCAATTTCTAGTTTTGGGATTACACTTAGTTTAATTTTTGTTTGTGTATGTTTAAATGGATACAAAGATTCATTTGGATATGGAATGGTTGCTGGAATGGTGTCTTGGTGTTACTTTTCATAAAATTGGTTGAATATGACAAGAGAGTAATGTGTAGTGGAATTCTGCTTTAGGTTCGTTTAAACCAGTCCTATTTTTTTGGCCATAACTCAACCTACAAACCTCTAAATTTGGTGCTTTCAATTGGAGATGAAACTTAAGACATAGCACTAAAAATATCTAGGAGAGACCCTGATCTAATCTAGATGAATGACATTGGAATTTGAGATTGAAAATGGTGTCCTGATGCTGCCCCTATGTTGGAGCAGATTGTGGTTTCTGGTGCATGTTTCATGATTTAGAAGTTCAAATAGCCTAATTTTTTATGCTATGGAAAATAGAGACATAAGGGAACACAAGCTTAGAATACCTCAATACCCAATTTGAAATTTTGCTTTGTGAAAATTATGTAACAAGTGTAGATATGAATTTTAGGCAGGGGAGACGACGAGAAGGAAATTGCACTATTTTTAGTTTATTTTTGTTTTCAATTTTTACCGAATCATATCCGAATCTTTTTGGATGCTTATGAAACTTTTCAAACACTTAGAAATAAATGAAATATTACCTACCATATATGAAGTGGGTGATTAAACGTTGAAACTTAAGATTGATCATAATGTATGCTAAAGGAAATTTACATGTATATAGATGATTTATATGCATATTTATTGCTTATATGTGTATAGTATGATTATACAAGTGTAATTTTGATGCCCTTCTAATGGTGATAAGTTATGACTTGTATGTATGAGCGCAAATATAGATTTTAACAAATAAATTATGAAATTGGCAAATGGTGAAAGGAAAATGTTACAACATCTGCTTTATTGTCTTGGTGGTGAACAGATAGGCATGCCTATAGGGTTATAGTATAGCTGCTACAGTTTGACACCAATGGTGTCTTCATTTTGAGACTATAGCGTCTCTACAGTTTGATGCCTTGGGTATCTATAGTTTGACACTTTCGGGTATCTATAGTTTGATATCTTTGGATATCTACAGTTCTCATTATCCACACCCACATAAATGTGCAGACCTAACACAAAAAGTAAATTAAATAGTTATAAATAAGAAATACAACATGACAACATAAATAATTGGTATTGATTGTATTAATGATTTGTAATGATGAATAGTTGTATTGATAATTTGTATTAATGTGTGATGAATATCAATTTTTGGCTTATAAATGTGAATTTAAGGTATATGAATAATACATTAAAGCATATTTGCATTATATACCTTGATTAACTTTGCCATCACTATTTATAAATTATATGATATTTATGAATATATGTGCTTAGCGAATGATTGTTGTGAGTGGTCACCTAAACTAAGTGTTTCCGCACTAAGCTTTCAAGCTTAGCACAGGTGTCAATTCTTGTAGGTCCAAGTAATACGAGTGAGGTACAGGGATCATCTACAGGGATCAAGGCCAACTGTTAGTAGTAAATGTACTTTTAGGTTGTATCTTTTTGGTTAAAGACGATTGTATATGTAACAGTTTGTAACTAAAAATTTAAGTTATATGTAATATTTCTTTTGGATTATCATGTAAATGTCAAAGATGTAATGCTCCTCTTAAATTATAAAAGTGATATGACATTTTGTAATATGTATATGTACAGCATTAAATAGACAAATGTGTGATGATACTCCCTATAAATGAATAGAAATGCATGTCATGATTACTTGTTCAGGAATTTTGCATGTATGTAGGTGGCTGCAGGTTCCGTATAGGGGGTGTTACAACACTTGATACAAAAGTACATAAATAATCAATAATAATATAATTGACTAACTAGGTGCTAATGGAGGTAACTAAACTAAACATAGACATGTAGCAGAAAATTACAAGGGATGCTCAAGCATACCACAATTCATAACTTCCATCTAGTCTTCATAGAAGGGTTTACAAGTTTTTAGCTTTCCTGGCCAATAATGCAGATCTAAGCCAAATAATGATCTTGTTAGCTATTTTGTATTTATCCTCCTCTACTTGCTTGTACAACTTGCAGTTTTGCTCTCTCCATATCATATATATGGTAGTAATGAAAGCATCTTTAATTAGGATAGAATTATCCTTTCTAAGTTCAAAGTGAATGATGCCCCATCTCAATTTAGACTCCCATTCATAAGTTTGGTTTACTACTTCAAACAATTGAAGGATTCAACTCTAGGTAGCTTTAGAAAAATCACAAGCAAAGAATACGTGGTTTCTGTTTTCATCAGCATTGTGGCAAAGAACACAAATGGTATCAAATGAGTTGAACCATCTACATTTGCTCCTAAACTTATCTTTTATGGCTAACCAGGGAATTATGGAAGCTTTGGGATTCATAGAGTTCTTCCATATTAGATTGTACTTGGGACCACTCTTAGACCATTTCTGAATATTCTGTGGCAAGACTCATTAGTCAACTTTCCTTGTGAATTAGGGGTCCAACAAATAGAATCAGATAGTCTAGCATCCCCCAGGCTTGGCAGGTACTCCAGCAGACATGAAAAGCCTCTAATTCATTCCCCCTCTTGAGCTAGATTTGCCACTTTAGCTTCCAAAGGCAATCTCTGTTAGGAACCCTCTATAGAGGTTGTGTGTATTGATGGTATATCAGTATAGGAAAACAGAAAATGCTGGAGACTTGCTCCCCCTCCTGGAAATCCAGGCCAAATTCCGAACAATAACGATAGATAATTATTCCCCCACTCAATTCCCTGCTAATATTCCCCTCTACATTCTCTCACTGTAACTGCCTCGCCCCCTCCTAACAACCTTGCCTACATGGCATCAATTTTCTCACTCCCCCGTCCCTACTTGTTTCTACGGGTGTACACTTTTATGGGCTTAAGGGAATTGGGCTGAGAAGAGGGTGGAGTGTTAACAGCAGGTGTCGTTTATCACCAAGAAATTTCCCATTTTGCAACAACTATTAAATTTGATATTCAAACATGGCATACATGTTTGTTAAAAGACTTTAAAACAACAGGTATTCGGAAACCGATCTCTTTCAGATATTTTTTTAAACTATATTCTGTTTTTAACTTGTTATCAAATGGTAATATTCATTGGCTCAAAATGATTGACATAAATAGTCATCATAGGAATTAACAAGGAGCAGCCAAATTTGATATAGGGACAACAAGAAAGTGATAGTGTCCATCCGTCATAAAAATAATACGAATGAAAATCCATAACTTTCTCTCTTCATTTTTATTCCTCTTCTTTAGACCATCAGTTTGATTAAAAAAGTAATTACTTCCTACTTCTTTGAAATTGCATAAGAAATGTCAGATTCCATATCAAAGCCTAAAAGTAACTAACTGCACGCAAAACCTGAGTTCCAAGTTCCACATACTAGAATTTTCGAACTAGGAGTCCAACAAGTCCCCCATAGTTTTGAATGGAGGAAATTATGTGGAAACTACTTCGTGTCCATCTTAAGAGCACCAATATCGATTGCGGAACTTCTGTTTTTAGGTTTTGAAAAGACAATTGTCGCCACCAAATACTTCACTTTGAATCACTTTTGTAATGTGAAAAATGATATAATGTCAAGCAAACAGCATCCCTAACCTACCGTCTTTTTACATCATGTTTGACAAACGCATTTCACATTAAACCCCACACAACTCCAAGATTTATAAATCAGACACCAACTAAGTAATACCAATCTCCAGACCTGAAATCTGTCAACGAATTGCTTCTCATTTTTCATAATGACAAGAGATTGGGGCTAAATTGGTATGAGTAGGAGCAAGATGAGATGAATAAGCATTATATTGCTTTCAAGTTCAAGTAACCTAAGTTTGGCATAAATCATACACAAAGTACTTAAAAGAATCAAGACAATGCAAGTTAAAATATGGTAAGAGAGAGAGAGTAACAATAGCATCATGTTTTCTTCATCAAACACTACCAAAGAATCAACCTACCTGCCTGTCGATCTTCTTTGTTTCAATTTGTTCTCTTGTCTCTGACGAAGCATTGGACATCTTACTTTCTTCTGTCTTTGATGATTCCTCTACCTCTCTAGGCTCTAACAAACTTATCACCTTATTAATCATACTACTCTTTTCCTCAGCTCCCTCCATAATTGCCCACATTTCTGCATTTTCCTCCTTCAATTCAAACCCAACAAATTCCAACAACTCAACACCTCCAGCAACCTCAGCCACGACCTCTTTAATCTTAGGATTTGCCATTCTGATTCTCCTAAACTTTGCATTTTCAGGCTCCTTAACAATATTCCTCAAAAGTCGAAGCATAACCTCCACAGATCCCTCCGGTGGCTTGGCCGAGAGGTAAGTCCCAACACGAGTCTCCAATTCAATTGTAGAAATATCTTCAACGAAGTTATCTTCAAAATCAACACCTTTTTCATTTGAACTGCTCTTCCTGTTATCATTGAGACAGCTTTCGACATGTTCAGAGACCTCTTCTTCTGATCCAAACGCCCGCTTGCAAATTGGGCATTCATAAACATTCAACAAATACCCATTCTGAGATCTTTTTCCAGAGGTGATCAAGGAGTTAAAAGGGTCGAACCCATCAGAGGGTTTATTCTGTGTAATCGAGTTGTCGACAGTAATGGTGCTTTGATCGGAAGTGAGACTTTTCTGAGGCAAAGGCTTGGAATTTGACGAGGAATTAACCGAAGCAGATGTGACGGTATTCGAATTCGGTCGTGTATTAGCGGGCTGAGAATAACGAGCAAGAATCGGATTAACAGGTGCTGAAGATGATGAGGATGAAGAAGAATCAGCACCACCCAAGACTCGACCTTGGCCCTTGAATTTAGCGGACGAAGAAGAAGACAACTGGGTATTCATCTTTTTCATAAAACCCTTGAATTTGTCTTTCACGTCGTCCATTTTTTGATCCTGTCACACAAACAAGAATACAAACAACAATACAATCGAACCTTAGCAGGAAACCAAATTTCAAGATTTCCAGGTTGTAGATAATCAAAGTCTCACTATGTCCCAACGTAGACGGCGTGACATTGAACGCGGCAAGGCAGGAGAGTTGTCGCACGGAATGGACCCACTCTTTTATTATTCAGCATATTCTCCGATAAACTAACCAAATTAAAAATTAGAGTAAATTATGTACTTACTTTATAATATTAATTAAAATTATTAAAAATATTCATGGAATAATGTAGAAAATGCTTTATTTGAGGAAGGTGAGGGTGGGAATAAATTCCCTGTGTTTAAACTGCTATCCCCTTTTTGTCCCATGTATTTGGAGTCGTTGCTTTTTCTAGTAGCATAAAAATCTTTTCTTTTCTTTTTTGTTATTAAGAGCTTAGGACCACAAGTGTCCCTCAATCTTTTTCTTGTGTGATTTTAGAGAAGTTGACTTTTGGTAGAGAACATCTTTTTGTAGCTGTTGGTAGAAATGACATTGACTTACTACAAATTGATTAGTTTATAAAATACCTTGGTAGAAATGACACTCACGAATCCTATAGGAAGTTCAACCCACTGTTTCCGCTATGGATCCTGGTAACATAGGAGTGTTCTGTCCTCAGCTCATGGTTTCTTAGGACTGTTCAATGAAGATCCCAGTGCGACTAGCAATACTATAGGCTGATCTTTACAAAGTATAAGGTACTGACAACTCGGGTTATGCATTAAGTATTATCTCCTCAGTCTTTTGTTAGCTTTTTTACTTACCTATTTAGGATTTTTCCTTTTTCTTGCATCATTATTTTTGTATCTTATATTTGCATACGGATTTATTGAAAATAACTTCTTTATTATATAGAGGTAAGGCTGCGTATTATCAAACCTCGCTTTATTACAAAAGTTCGGCTTGAGCGTGAAGATGATGATAATGATGTATTTTGTTAAAATAAAGGAAAAATGGAGGAAAGTTATGTACGGAAAAGTTGATATGAGCTTATTGTAACATAGTCTGTCAGTTGAAGTCTCTTGCGACGCCTTCTTGATATCTGTCAGTTGCTCCAAGTTACTTTTTGTCGTTATTTTGCGAAGGAGAGTGAACCAATATATAGGCTCCTGTGATTGGAACTGATTTTCAACGGTGTTACAAAAATCAACTAGGTGTAAAGCCCGTAGGAGACAACTTTAGGATAAGGTCAGTCTCACGGATCTGCATCTCAAAAGATGCTTTTTAACAGATTTGCTTACTAGTTCCCCTGTTGTCTTCTATTTAGATGGAGAGTCTTTCAATCTCAACAATTGAGATGGGTTAACCTCGACCTTTATTGACCGTTATATAAGTCCAGAAAGATGGATTGTGCGAAGCTAACCTGATTTAAGCAGAGATGTCTGATAAAGAATATCAAGCATGCAGTTTCTTTCTTTTTGTTTATACCTCCTTATGGTTTGTGTTGCCTGTTTTCTGTCTTATTGTAACCATGAATATGAATAAAAATGATCGTTAGAGATTGGTGGCTTCTTCTTCTTATGAACACAAGCCTGCTGATTTTCCTTTATTTAACACGACCTCAGTCATGGCTACTGAGATCACACTTGAGATTGTAGCATAACGCACTACTGGTCTAGGATATAAGTTCGAGCACTCGTGGCTTCTGTCACATTTCCTTGTAAATGCTATTGACCAAAAGTATCGTGTTTGATGATTCATTAGGTTAGGTATTTTCCTTGGAGTGCTCCTCATATTTCTATATATATTTCTGTTGATACGTACGATTATTGTGCCTCGAGATTCGTCTAGCATATGAAGCGTGTATAATCTCGTAAATCATCGCCTCCAATTAAGGAATAGCTGGCAAACCTTACTATAATCCTCCTGGCAAACTTTGATTCCTCTGGTAGCCATTCATTATAAATACTATTATATTATTAGTTATGCCGAATTCTGTTGGGGCTGAATATTACTGTTCTAATCCATGGTCTATGTGGCTTTGATAGGAGGATTCCTGCAAAACAGACAACGGCGGGTCGGGAATGGTTTCCCGAGTAGCCCCTCCGACACTCAAGTCAATACTTTTGTAGGGTTTTTGGGTTGCTGTGAACAGAGGAAATTAGAGTTACATTTTCATACCTGAATCATGGCAGGATAGTACCTTATATACCTGGAATTGCCGCTAGGTTTAGATCTTTACGTGAGTCGTTGTGTTTGCATAGGAGTCTATCTCTTGGTGGGTCAGGCGGGCCGTGATGGATGTGTGAAGATGGACCTGGGCCCTGCATAACCGACCCGACCATAAGCCCCTCTACTCCTCGAGTCTAAGTCAAGGGAAGAGTCGAAGGAGTACATGAGATTGTACAGTTTATTTGGCGCGATAGCTCGGGAAGCGATTGACCGATCGAGCGGAGAGTTATGTCAACCGATCGAAAATGCCTGATGGGTCATGCGATCGACTTTGTGCTGTCGTCCAGCCGTAAAGCTAGATCTAATTATTACTTTTGACGATGCGTATCTTTTAAACGCTGTTCAAAATTTAAAACGATGTGCCTTTCAACTGTCGCATAGCTGTCATGCGCTATCACGTTCTGTCATGCGCGTCCTTTCAACTGTCGCGCCGCTTCGAAATGTTAACCCTAATCTTACCGTGGCTCGCACTCCGCCACGTGTTCGACTCCGCCACGTGTTCGATCTTGAGTGGCATTTTAATTCAGCCTTCAGCACTATATATACTGGATTTTAACATGTTGAGCATTTTCTCCATGCATACCTGATTCTTCTACTCTTACTCTTCTTTATTTTCAGAGTTCAGCCTATAGTCACCGGAGCTTTCTTCTCTATCGCCACTTCGATCCCAAACTTCAATCGCTAACTTAGGTACGTCCCTCTCCCT
>JAOTAZ010000009.1:4216598-4226959 GCA_025629785.1 Erythroxylum oxycarpum | reverse complement strand
CCTCCTAACAACCTTGCCTACATGGCATCAATATTCTCACTCCCCCGTCCCTACTTGTTTCTACGGGTATACACTTTTATGGGCTTAAGCGGAATGGGCTGAGGAGAGGGTAGAGTGTTAACAATCTGTTTCTCAAATATGAGAAATTTGGGTTGTTTATGGGAGGATTAATATCCAACCAGTTGTCAAACCAAATCTATGTATTCCCTTCTCCATCTATCTTATGTGTAATGTGGGGATAAATCAATTACCTTATCTTCAACAAAAGGTTGAAGAACCAGGAAAATTGGCTGTAATTGGGCAACAATATTCTTATAAAATGCTTCAAATATGAAGTCCCTTAGTTCATTTATATTGTATCTTTTATGAGTAGAACAATTGAAGGTAGGCTTTCTCACATCTTTTTTATCTATTCATTTAATTGAGTAGAATAAAACACTTATGTAATAAGAATTTAAATGAAATACTTAAATACAAATGACTTAAGATGTTCAACAGTAAACATTATTGATGAACAATTACAAAAAAGGCCGAAATATGCTTTGGTAGACTTCCGGTGACAGTAACCATCTTGATCTTAAGCCTCTCCGTCTAGCGTGCTGTGAAACTTTACAAATTCCTCTTCATTTGCTACAAGAAGAGGTCCCCAGAGAATTACCGATCACCTTGTCTCTTCGTTTCGCTCGATCCAACCATGGATGCTCTTTTCGACTCCATTAACCTCCCAGACCTTCTCTCCACTAGCGACATCTCCGACCCAACCTCCCCGCTCTCGGCCCCCGATCTCCGCCTCCTTATCACCCGCCTTGAGTCCCACTCCCTCCATATCAAATCCAAGGTCCGAAACTACCTCCTCTCTCACCGCTCTGATTTCTCCTCCCTCTTCTCTCTCTGCAACGACGCCGTTTCTCAGGCCAACGGGATTGACAGCACCCTTTCGGATCTTCTTCTCTCCGTTTCCGACGCTCCCATTGACGTTGAGATTCGGGAGATCGTGTCTGAGATGAGTGGGAAAATGAGGGAGGCGAAAGTAAAGAGGGAATTGCTCGGATTGTTGGGGGAAATTGTGGGAATTATCCACAGGCTTCGAGGAGTGCGAGATGCGGTTAAGAATGGGCGTCTGAGAATTGCTGCTGAAGAAGTTAGGGATTTGAAGAAGGCGTTGAGGATTGATGACGATGAGGAGGATGCAAGAGAGCCCGTAGTCTTTGGTATGCTGAGGAAGGAATGGCTCGACTGCTTTGAGGAGGTGGCTTTCTCTCGTTCTCTTCAACTTACTTTGCTGACTAGTTATCATAAGGCACTGTTTGGTTGCTGATAAAATTTGAGGGTAAACGGAAGAGAATATTTTCCAAATTGGCAATTAAAATTAAATTAGCCATTCAGTAGTATCGAGTGCATGAATGAATCAATTACTCAGCAGTTTGCTATAGTTTTTATAATTTTGTTGTATTCTGATTGAAAAATATTGGTGATTTTCATTTTAGAGGAATTGGATTTGGGTTTGTAGATTCAAGAGGTGCTTGTGAGGTTCATGGAAAATGGTGTGCGATTTGATCCTGATTCTGGTACAGTTGAAGTCAAGTATCAGTTGAGTGTTGACCAAATTTCAGGTGTTGACCTTCGCACAATATTGGAAGCCATGGAAGTGAGTACATTTTTTAGTAAGATTATCTTCTTTCTATATGTGTATTCATGAAATAATCCTCCAGTTTTTTGTTTCTACTGAGAGACCTTTGCTATCATGAGAAAAGCAGTTCAAAACACAAGAACGTATTTTTGTTCCCCAGAAAATTGTTTCAAAATGTTCCTTGAGTATCTTATCTTCGTCTCAGTACTGGAATTTAAATCATCTAAGTTTTCGATGGAGTATAAATCTTCAAGTTGCTAAATTTTAACACATCTGTAAGTGTTTATTTCACTAGGTGGTTGGAATTTTAGATTATGGATTTGCTAAAGTGGCTGATCAAATGATCAAGTTTGTCTTCACTCCTGCTGTAAATTGTGGATCACTTATATCATTTGTAGAAGATGTGGAAAACATATCAGAAGAATTGACGATGGCGGTACTGAACATAATACCGTCACATGATCATAAGGTAAAGAGTGCTTCTTCTACCACCAAACATTTTTGTTTTGGTTTTTTTATTGCTAAGATTTTACTGTGTAGCATCCCACATGAACTGGGCGTTAAATTCCTATATCAGATAATCAAATTCCCATATCAGATAGGAATGAGGAAAAATGATAGTATATATGCCTGCAGAAATGACACTAATAAGCTTCTACTGTTATTTTTGGGCATGGGCTTTTATAATATCTGAAATGTACCATTGTTAGGTCAGTTTCAATATGGACCATTACAGATTATATCAGAACTGACCTCTACAAGTACCATGTTGGTATGGGGATAAATTAAGTCAAAGTGGTGGGCTTATGATACTTGAAGATGACAAGTACGAGGAATGGTGTGATAACAAGGATCATGAGTGGTGCAATAACAAGGATCTTGACTAAGTAGCGGCTCCTAGCATACTTTTAGTAAAAGGAGGAAAGATGGATGATTTTTTATGTGGATTTGGATTGTAGAATTGGACCATGATGAGGACAAAGAATTTATAGAGAGATTATGATATTTTACATGATAAGCTCTTCACCTCAGATTGGATGAAGCACAAATCACGAATCTAGGATCTAAGGAACGTTAAACAACTCAAAAGGTGTTTCCGCCACACCCACAGAATTTAGGAAAGGATTGGGGGTGATAAGGAATGGGATTGATCTTCACAAGCACTTGCTTGAATGAAAACCATGTCTTTAAATAACACCAAGGAAGGATTTCTCTAAAGTAATGCAAAAGAGCACTCAATTTGGTTTTTGAATATTGAATGAATGAAGTCTGCCTACAATACACAAAATAAAGAGTATTTATACTAACCCTAATGACTTGGACAACTTTCATAAGGGTAGGAATTGGTTTTTGGCCCTTTCTAGTCTAAAAGAATAAACTTCCTAACAAATAAGCTTAAAACGAGCTGATTAGGCTCAAACAAACCCAAATATGTAACTAGGCTTATTATTTACGTCCTAAATAGCATAAGTAAAAGTTCTAAATAAATAAAATAAGATGCCCAAGCAATTGGCCCAAAGATGCTCAAAATAGCCTAATTGTAACAAATGAGATGTTTCCAGTTTTGCATCAGGTCCAGCCTTCTTTAACAAGTCCAACACATTACTCCAAGCCTTGAATCATCATTATAAACCTGAGTGATATGTTCCCAAGTGTTTTAGCTTCTCCTCTTGCATATAGATCCACCATCAGATTGTTAAGAGCCTTTTTAGCACGCTTAGCTCGCAACCTTGTCATAAGATACTCCAATTGTTCTTTTTCCCTAATACCACTTTGTTGAGCTTGTGTAAGTGTTTCTCCTTGCTGCCCAAGCTCTCCAACACGTCCACGTCCCAATCCTTCTGTCTTGCCTGAAGCCACGTGATGCTTGATCTCCATCATTACATGGGTGGATTGGGAATAGATAGGATAGTTTATAAATCTATAGAATATGACTAGTAATCAACTCATAGCTAATCATTTTCAAGCATGTGATTTTTAAAGTTAAAATAGGGTTGTTGTTGAGCCCATTTGAACATGGATTGTTACACACTGGCTTGTGTATAAAGTAAAACCAAAGAGTAAGGAATATAATTTGAAAAGCTGCACAGGTCTAGAGATTTGACGTGGTTTTGTCTGTGAAATGTCATTTCTTTTGCAGTTGAAGTGATCTTTGTATAAACAGATTTGTGATATATGCGGGCAATGATTTATTGACCTTTGCGGAAGATAATGTGATAAATGACTTTTTCTGCCATCATGCAGCAGTAATGCATGTAATCGTGCTAATTGTGATATCCTAGGAATGTCTTGTGTTGCAACTCAGAGAGGAATGTCTTGTGTTGCACCCAAAGTTGTACTTGAGAGAGAGAAACTGGAAGAAAAAGTGAAAATAATATCTTTAGTGTCTGATAACTGCGTTTTGTTTTAGGTGCAATGCTTCAACTGTATTTTTGACATTCTCTAATGTTTCTTTAGATGGAAAAAATGGATGCTGTCACCATGTACTCGGGGATTCTTCAGGTTATTAAGTTTATTTACAGAGTTATATGCTTCCAAAATGGTACTTGGGTTCGATGTTTTGGACGACTGACATGGCCAAGGTTATCCGAGCTTATTATTACTAACTTTCTCTCAAAGGTCTGTTTTCTTGACTTTTTAAACTTGAGCCACAAATCTTTACAACCTTTTATTAAACAGGAAGTTATACTAATTAATTTCACTAAATACATCAGTTGAAGCTTGAATTAATTGTTGAACTGCTTATCATCGTCCTCAATTATTGACAATATTAGAATGGTAATATACAACTGCATAGTATCTTGATATGTATGCTTGTAAGAATTACAGATCTATTTGTATATGTCAAGTAAGGTCTATATCCATACATGGGAACTAATCTACGAAGTTCATTGGTTTGAACATTTCATTTTGTTGTCTTGCTGAATAATGAAAAGGTTTTTCGATCTTCTAGACTCATGTTTGATTTCTATTATGCATTTATTTATTTTAAAACTTTTTTCTGCTACATATTTTGATTCAAATGTTCTTTCTGCGCATGCTTTCCTTCTTTGTTTTGCTTTAGGCTGTCCCTGAAGATGCCATGAAACTAGCTGACTTTCAAAAGATTATCAAGCATACATCTGAATTTGAAAATTCTATAAAGGAGATGATGTTCATCTCATCAGCTGATAACATGGACCTGAAGTTGAGCAATTTTACCGAAAATGTTGAGGTTCACTTTGCTTCAAGGAAGAAGACAGAAATCCTGGCAAAAGCTAGAAATTTGCTTTTACATTGTGATTTTTCCATTCCTCAGGTGTGATCCAATGACTGAAATTGTTTATGTGATTATCTAAGAAGTTATTTCCTGAGTAATGATATGTTTTTACAGGAGTATATGAGAAAAGATCCTGTGCCACTAAAAGACAGAAATTCTGTTAATTCCTCCAAGTATGTTGTTAACTTGCTTTTTCTGTCTGAGAGGTGTGTCGTATCTGAAACGGCTTCACAATTGATGGAGCTGATTCATCAGACACTAAAGGTTGTTGACCAGTAACATGGGAAAGTCGAACTCATCTCTTTGAAATTCGTTGAATTTTTGCTAGTTTAGTGAACCTTTAAATCGATTAGAAGGGCATGATCATTCATAAGCTTTTGTTTTCCTTACCTGGCATGCACTACTATTTTGTATAGCCTGTGTGTTTATTACGGTTTTACCCCCAAAAGAAGTCTTCAGCAAATGTCCATAATCCCACTGGGTTTCTGATTTCAATTTTTGGGTTAATAGAAATATCAAAATAATTGTGCGGCCTTAGGAGTTGAAGCTATAGGTGTTGTTCAAGGACTTGGCTTAGAGGAATCCATGGTTTTCCTTTTTATTAAAATTTATTATTTTCCCATATCATTGTCTATGCTTCCTCATTGAGCTAACATAAGTTTCTTCATGTAAAATATAGACCTCTTGTGCCAAACATAGTTTCCATATGGCTAACATTCATCAACTCGTATCTCTCTTCAATCAGTTATGAAATGTCCTCCTTTAGCTTTCTTTTGTTGCCCCACCTCCTCTTCTGTCACGTTCTGTCTTCCACTTATTGTATTTAATAGGGCATCAAAGAATCCTGTCACTGCATTATTGAATTGTTAGGAAACAGGGCCAACTTAAGTGCATGATGTCACCCAACTCATAGCTTCTTGACCAATCATCTGTAAATCTGGTGCAGGTTGTTTGCCTTTCATCTCCAAGAGTTGCACTGCAGTTCTATCATGCTGCTAGGGATGCTATACTTCTTTATGAGGCAGTTATTCCTGTGAAGGTAAGTGTATGAGAATAAAACATGGAAGATTGTCAGTTGCTTGTAGCTCTATGGTTCAGTTATCCAATGCAGACCCTATAGCATGCATAATTTCAACATTGAAGACATAGAGGTTGGCCACAGGCATTTTAGGATGTCTCTTCAGGGCTATCGTAATAAGTTCTGGTTTTATCTTCTTATTGAGCTTCACATGTATTATTTTTTGACTTTGATTTTATCAATATTCTACAAATTTCAGCACAAAGATCTAAGAGGTTTGTGGCTTTTCCATGCTCATATTTGTGATGCTAATATTTAAATTTGATTTGTGAAGTTAGAAAGGCTGCTTAATGGCATCAACCAGGCTGCTGTTCTCATGCACAATGACTGTCTCTATTTATCTAAAGAGATATTTGGACTGGCCTTTCAGGTATGCATAGATTATCAAATACTTTATGATCATTAAAAAAATTGCTTGATCTTCTTTATATCTACCTGAGTAATTGAGCAGGCATTATTGAGTACTATGTGGTTTCCTCTGTTCTTAGGATGACAGAGTTGTGATTTGTTCTAGCAATGACATTTGAATACTTGCAAATTCCACATTGTTATTACCCAGACAACAAAATAAAAAATTCAAACTCTGTCTTCTTGAGAGACACAAAATCCCAAATTTTGATGGTGGGAAAGCTAACCCTATTTTGTCTTTGAATCATGTTGTAGTACCGCCCATACTTTCCATCCCCGATAAAAGAAAATGCTGTTTTTGTTGATATGGCTCCGCGGTTTCACTTAATGGCGGAGGAGATTCTGCAGAGACAGATTGAAATCGTGATCTTAAATTTGAAAGAGGTACTAGAATTGAAAGGCATTCCTTATATGGTCCCTTACTAATGTTTGGAAATGTTGGGACTTATTGGTTTATAACAAATCTCTGTTTTGTTAGGCAATTGATGGTGCTGATGGTTTTCAGAACACTCATCAAATGCAACAATATGAGTCTGCTAAGTTTAGCATAGATCAGGTGGAATTTTCAGTCTTATCTTTGTCATTTCAGTTGTTGCTGTCTTTTTTAGAGTTAAGTGGAACTGAATTTTGTTGATCAGGTTATTTTCATTCTTGAGAAAGTACGCATCATTTGGGAGCCTCTCTTACTCCCTTCAACTTACAAGAAAAGCATGTGTACAGTTCTAGAGTCGGTTTTTTCCAGAATCTTGCGAGACATACTCCTCCTAGATGATATGGCAGCTGATGAAACTTTACAGGTAATGTCAAATCAACAAAGTTATATTTTTTATTCTTCAAATGTTAAATTTTTTGGGATTTATTAACCTCACTTCATGAATTCCCAGCTGCAAAGACTGATCAATTTGATGCTGGAAAGCCTATCCCCTCTGATGGAGTCCCTGATTGCTGTCATCCATGGGCAAAACTCAGACGAATATTTGAGACACCCTGATAATGACCTAATACCATCTTTATCTAAAATCCGCAAGCTTGCAGGTAGTTTTTTTGTCTTTTGCTTAAGTTTCTCAATTGTTAACCTATTTGTTTATGCAATTACCCCAGTTTTTCATCTTCCACAATGATTTCAGAATTACTGGACATGCCTCTAAAATCAATCACGACAGCTTGGGAGAGTGGGGAACTTCATAGATTCGGTTTTACCATTTCAGAGGTAAATTAATATCTGAGCTTAACTGGGACTTAAATATGGATAGAATTTGTCTGGGCAATAGTAATGACAACGGGAAAATCTGGGCTCGAATACTAGCCTGGTCGGGTCTGAATACCTGAGCCAAATTCCAATCAAATTTATTTTAGACTATTGACTTCATGTTGGGTCAGTCTGATTTTCCTTAATTGGTTGGAGCAGAAAAAATTGTCAAGTCCAATTCCAGTCAAATCAGAATTGACCCTTTTGGTGTTTGTCATGCCCTAGTGGGCACTCCTACTTATGAATCTAAGTTTAGGTTTGTAAATTGCAACACCTGTGTTAAATGCCAAACTTTCTGTTCCCTTTCATCGCTCTCAAGGGAAGTGGACGTGGGGAACCAGGGGAAGGAGGTTCAATTCTCATTTTCTGCACATGTCAGGGATAAGGCAGATCTATTGAGAAAACTTATTTAGCTGAAAATGGAACTTGCAAGCTGCATATTTGACCAAATTCGCAGTTTCTTTTTGTCTTCATATTTTGGGTACTAGCAAACTGTATTTCTTTTCTTTTCTTTTCCCACAGAAGCTGGTGACATCCAAATCAAATCCTTCTAAATCTTCTTTCTTAAACGTATCAGATATGTTTTTTTTTTGTCAAATTTTTTCAAAAAGTAGTTTTTCTTTTCAAAAAAAATGCATCAGCTAGTTTTTATGTGATTCTACCCTTTTACAATAAGCTAAGAAGCTTTTTTCTAGTTTTTATGTGATTCTACCCTTCTACAATGAGCTAAGAAGTTCTTCATTTCTGCAGGTGGAAGAATTTATTAGAGCTATATTTGCAGATTCACCCCTACGAAAAGAATGCTTATGGAGGATAGCAAATGTAAGCTTGTAGAAACGGCTTAACAATTTATATCTATTGGAAGGCTGAAAGTTTCAGCGTATAGGGATTCTTGCATCAACTAAACAACGGGAAATTTTTGATGGCGAAGCGCTTGGAGAAATTTGGTTTCCAGTCTGGGCAGCCATAGGCAATTTAAGTTAATCTCGTTTCACTCCAATTTAGTTAACAGATATAGATTGTAGTTTCGATTCATGTAAAGTTGAGCAGCACATAGGTTAAGAGTGAAGTTGTGTTTGTGTTATTTCTTTTCTCAACTTTCAATTATTCTTTGATTGATAGGATGCAACAGGAAGATCGTTGAATCGAAAGGTAGATAATGTAAGTCTTATTTTTAGCTTTGATGATGATGTGTCTTTGCGGATTAGTGCGTTGTTGAGGCTGTGTCTCTTATCTGTGAAATATACATTTTGGACTGAGAATTATACAGCTTCATTTGTGCCTCAGCTTGTCAAAACAAGTGGACGTTGGTCCTCTGTTATTAGAAAAGTTCTGAATTAGGTTTAATAGAAACAAAAGCTCAATTACAGAAACTTAACGATTGAAGTTGCTGTAAACTGATGACAAAGCTCTTCACACACTTCATTTGTGGCCGCTGCAAAACATGAAAACCCATTTATCGTGACTGATAAAGAGACTCTGTATTACAAGACTTTTAAACTTCGCATTCTAGGTAGTGGTGTTATTATTGTTATTGTTGTAGTATTTTAAACTGAATAAAATATCATTAGTAAACTCTGTTGCTACGTATATGCTGTATGTCAGAGTGGAGATCAGGTTATTCGCGCATTGAAACTTTGAAATACCTTTAGTCGCAATATATCTTCTTATCAACTACATGGAATTAGAAGAACATTTGGTCACAACAACCAAAGAAAAATTAAGATGGGCATGATCTTCTTCGGGACATACATAATTGAAGCCAATCATCGACAAGATCCAAGGGGAGGAAGCGAGCAAATAGGATATGAAGCAAATCTTTGGCATTGAGAACGAAAATGTCGAAAATGGCAAGAAATCTCGAAAGGGATCACACTACGTCAATGAATGGATGGTAGAGTTTGCTAAAATGTTCGAAAACCATATGGGGTTTAATTCTGATTCATATATAGGTCTTCATGAACTTGCAATGAAGGTGCACTCTGAAGTTATATAGAGGAGGTAGTTACAACAGCAAGGAAGGTCAAATAGATGGCAGCTTTAGCATTATTCAAATGGCGAAATGTCCGACATGTCTCTGTCACAATCAATTGGCAGCATCACACATGTTATGGTTTCTTCTTTATACGGGACACAAGCGGCTCTGATACCACTGTAGGAAAATTTCGTTGCGTGCATCATAGATACACAGTGCGGAAAACAAAAAAAAATTGTTCGGGAACTTTTCCAAAGTCAAACATCTATGTGTCTATATAAGGAAATACCATAAAACCTAGCTGAATATTCCCATTCACATACATGTTCATAACATATATATATAAGAATTCATGGCATTTATATAAACCAATCATTTATATAATAACCATGTATCTTGTGTGTAGTTTCCTTCGTTCTTCGACTTTTTACTTGTTGGGTTGTCGCAAACCACAACGACCAAAATAGATCGTCTCCAATGGTATTCATAAAGAGATCAGAGAAACTAATCGAATCAAACTCTTTGATCTAGAAATGACTAGAATAAAGACAAGAGTGTTAGCTCTCACCTTTGTTCTATAGAGAGCAACGTGAAAGAGAGGGAGAAGATGAAGAAGGTAAGAAAAAATGAGAGAGAATCATATGAGAATTGCGAAAAAGGCTTTTCTTAAAACTTTTTTTTCACGATTCACTCATCTTACTTGCCTTTTTTGCTTTTGTCTTTTATTGTTTTTGTCTTTTATCAATTAAAGACAATAAATGC
>JAOTAZ010000009.1:4146387-4158209 GCA_025629785.1 Erythroxylum oxycarpum | reverse complement strand
CAAAATCATTGCTATAATAAGGACAAGCCAATTTTTCTATTGTGCTCCATCCAGACAATATAGCATACACAGGGAAATCACTAATAGTTCACATCAAAGCTACTCTCAACAAAAAAATTTTGTTTAAGAGACACATCATATGTCTTCATACCAAATTCCCAAATATAATACAATTTAAAGTCCAATGGTTATAACAAAACATCAATTTTATACTTTGGATTTGTAGGCCCTGGCACAATCACTATCAAGAATATATATACCTCATTCATACATATTCATAAAAGCAAATTATAAGGAGTAATTATGATTTACCAAAAGTTTGGAATCTATATCTTGACAATCTCAACCTAAGATTTTGACTTTTAGCTACAAACTCAAAATGAGTGTTATTGAAATGTTTCTATGTAAGTGCATTCGATAAATGACTCATTATTTCATCTTCCTATTCATGTTCATTATGCCATTTCATGTGAGATGCAGTAACATCAGATACAAATAGTCTTTAAAGTTTCAGAGTTAGCGGGAAATAATACATTCGGCTCTAGGGTACTAATTTCTGTTTTATAGAACTCTATCTAGAATTGAACCTAGATTGACCACAAAATTTGCAATCTTATAACTCCACATCATCTCCCTAAAATAACATACATCCCAATTTGCAACAACTAATTTTTTCAACTGGCAAATCGAGACCTCCAATAAGTTTCTTCATATTGTAGAAATTATCAACCATTGTAAGATCAGAAGGAAATGCTTCATTATAACAAGCAAGAATTTTATCCAAACTTTGATAAGAAATATGCCCTTAAGACTTTATGTTCAATATTTAAGCAATTGAAGATAATTGAGTTATGGTCTCACAATTTAGCCATAATTCTTGGTCAATTGATTTAGTAAGTCAAAAAAATTTTTGGCATATGAGTTTAGTTCTTTTTCAAGATTTTCTATATTTTCCTGAAAGGTATAACTAGCTGCATCATAAACTATTTGGGTGTAAGGACTTTCAGTTTCACCCACATTATTTGTTATAAATCTAGTCCCCATTTAAACCATCAACATTTATTGACGAGTTTACATCATTACCCCTTGAGGTGTTACAAATTAATGGCTCCCCATGTCGTGTCCACTCAAAATAATTTGGTACAAACCTTTTTCTTAACAAATGGAGATTCACCTCATCAATAGGAAGAAAACAAATATGTTTGCACTTTTTATATGGTCATCTAATCTTTGGACCATTTATATATGCTAGTTGAGAACGTGCATATTGAATAAAAGCTTCAACTCCCTCAACAAACATAGGATTAATGAAACCATTAGGTGTTAATCATTTATACATCCAAGATCTATCAACATTAGTCATTTCTGTAAAGCTGTTATTTAAAAAAGTGATTTCATAGTTAGTATCATTTATTTCCCCTAAGTTTTCAGAATATGTAATATTTACTTTATAAAACATCAAGTAAGTTTTTATAGGTCTCTGACTTTTTCCTCCAATTTGAAACCAACATATCCCACCAATGAGTTCATAATTATACAAATTGAACATATGCGAGTATCAGTCAAATAAAAAATATGGCAACCAAGCACTATAGTATATGACATTATTTATACCTGTGAATTAAGAAAGCAAGTTCTTGCTGTGAATTTTAGGCTCGTGGACTGTTTCACCGATAAGCCTCATGGGAGTTGCATCATAGGTTTCCAATCTATATATCATCCATGGGGTTTATTATGCCTTAAATCATCCATAGTTATACAAACTCAATCAACATGCAATAAGTACTTATGTAATTCATACATCTAGCCATCAATTATTCTAACAATATTCCAAAACAACAACATACAAAACCAAGATAACTATGTTTGCATTAATCACCAACAAGTTGATTTCCAAAGTTTGATTTTAAACAGGCACTATAGTACTTGGCATTATTATACCATATGAATCGAGAATGCAAGTTCTCGTTGTGTCTCCTAGGCTAGTGGAATTTTTCACTGATAAGCCTCATGAGAACTTCATCATAGGTTTCCAGCCTATATGCCATCCTAGGGGTTTATTATGCCTCAAATCATCCATAATTACACAAACTCATTCAACATGTAGTAAATACTTATGCAATTTATACATCTAGTCATCAATTATTCTAACAATATTCCAAAACCAAAACATATAAAACCAAGATAACTATATTTGGATTAATCACCAAAAAATTGATTTACAAAGTTTGATTTTAAACAAGCAATATGATTTGTGGCATTGTTACACCATATGAATTGAGAAAGCAAGTTCTAAATGTAACTCTTAGGCTCGTGGAATTTTTTACCCATAAGCCTCATAGGAGCTGCATCACAAGTTTCTAGCCTATATACCATCCTAAGGATTTATTATGCCTCAAATCATCCATAATTATACAAACTCATTCAACATGCAGTAAATATTTGTATAATTCATACATCTAGCCATCAATCATTCTAACAATATTCCAAAACAACAACATATAAAACCAAGATAACCATGTTTGCATTAATCACCAACAAGTTGATTTCCAAAGTTTGATTTTAAACAAGCACTATGATAAATGGCATTGTTACATCATATGAATCGAGAAAACAAGTTCTCACTGTAACTTCTAGGCTTGTGGAAATTTTTACCGATAAGCCTCATAGGTGCTGCATCATGGGTTTCCAACCTATATACCATCCTAAGGGTTTATTATGCCTCAAATCATCCATAATTATACAAACTCATTCAACATGCAGTAAATACTTATATAATTCATACATCTAGCCATTAATAATTTTAACAATATTCCAAAACAACAACATACAAAACCAAGATAGCTATGTTTGTATTAATCACCAACAAGATGATTTCGAAGTTTGATTTTAAACAAGCACTAAAGTACGTGGCATTGTTGCACCATATGAATTAAGAAAGCAAGTTCTTCTTGTGACTCTGAGCTCGTGGAATTTTTCACTGATAAGCCGCATGCGAGTTGCATCGTAGGTTTCCAGCCTATATTCTATCTAATGGTTTATTATGCAAAGAATTGTCTTGTCAATTACGTCAATTTCTTTTGTTAGTACTAAGTTTGAATTAATCATGTACAAGTTCAAGTCCTTATGTTTCAAATTAAACAATGCCCATACATGTACTCTATTAAACCCCAGCCCAAAATCTCATCAATCATTTTGATAGGTAAAATTGTAAAGAACAACTCAAAGTTGTAGACATTACTTAGATGAATGACTTACCTTGATAGACGGACAATCGCAAACTATAAAGAAGACGAATGAGATTGAACAATTACCGGCGCTCTTAAACACATAACATGACATGTAAGAAATACAATATTAATCCTTGATGATGAGTTTATTATGTCATTTTGGTAGCATTTTTTTGAACTCTGAAATATAGTTCAACATTAATCCCTATTAATGACTATTATCAAGTAAATTGACATAACTTGACGCATTTTATGGTTCAACAAAATTAGGGACATGTGAACTTTTTTTATGTTTCTTATAAATATAGTTTTAAAGTTATTTTGGATAAACTTTTCATTATTTTCAATAATGATATACTAGTACATTCTAAAAGTAAGAATATATTAAGCATTTAAAAAAAGTTCTCTAGAACTTTAAAGAATATAATTTATATGCTACGTTTTATAAGTGTAAGTTTTGGCTAGATTAAGGTAACTTTCTTACTCATATAGTATTTAAAAATGGGGTCATAGTTCATCTAAAGAAGATTAAGATAGTTAAATAATGACCTAATCCTACTTAATGACAAAGATAAAAGGTGTCTTAGGAAAGATAAGGTATTACAAGAGATTTATTTAGAAATTTTCAATAATTATTGCATAATTAACTAGGATTAAGCATAAAAATGTCAAATTTAATTAGAGTGATTTATATAAAGAAAGCTTTTTTGAGGTTGAAATAAAGCCTTATTATTGTGACAATTTTATCCCTTTCTTTTAAAGATGAGTACTTTGTACCATATTTGTATGCTTTTTGAGTTAGTTTAAGGCTTGTTTTGATGCAAAATGATAAAACATTACCTATTTATCAAGGTAACTTACGTAATAGAAAGTAAACTATCTTGCTCATGACCTTAAGCCAATAAATTATACTATAGTGCTTCAGAATCATGCAATACTTCGCAGTTCACAAATAAAGTTTCTGAAGGTTTTGCTTTAATTTGACATCTTGCTCATGACCTTGAGATAGCAGTCATGACTAAGATGTCAAATTAAAGCAAAATCTTTATAAACTTTATTTGTGAACTGTAAATTATTACATGATTCTAAAGCAATATGGAACAATTTATTGGTAAGGTACATCTAAGTATCAAAATAAGATTTGACAATGTTATCCAAATCAATATCAATGGGTAGTAAAGAAACCATAATGCATTACAAAAATATTAATGTATAGTATTTTTACCTCAACAGATGATTAAACCAGTACCTCAACCTAATAAAAAACAAAAACCAGTGATTACCCATATAATCAAACTAGAAATAAAAATCCATACGATTAAAGCAGTACACAAAACCTAGTAAAAACAAAACCTAAAGACATCATAAAAAACAATCAAAGATTGACCACTTATCTCAATCGATGATTAAACGAAGATGATGATGATGGCACTTGATGGAAGAAGATGGATGTAGAGAAGGGTAGATAGCGAGGAATCTGAAGCACACACGATGGACGACGAAGAACCAGCGATGGCGACAGAGCAAAAAATGAAGAAAGAGAGAGGAGAAAATGATGATGGATGAGGGAGGTTCATGGGTAGGTTTAATGTTTAACGAAAACGATGTTGTTTGGTGTTAAACCAAATGACGTCATTTTCATTTTATTAAAAACATTGAAGTTGAAGCTAACAACGGCTAGACACTAAACAAGTTTATTTACTAATCATAAAAAATGAAATCAAAGAGAAAAACGCAAAACAATAATAGAAAACAAAGAAATCATAATTCTAAATCTCCCTTTCTCTTCCATTAAATTTTCTTGCAATTATAGATTTGATTTTGTTATTGAATAGATCTTTTGATGTATTCTTCGTGTTTTCCTCATCCCTTAACCAAAGTTGTTGCCTGTCTAAGTTTCTTACGTCTCAAAACTATTTAACAATCCGACTCTTTCCTATTTACCTCTGCTTACATCCTTTTATAGTAAAAACTAGGATTTCTGGGATATACACGGTCATTTACACTTGCGTGTAGGAGACCTTGTATAATAAAGAAAACATCTAAATTCATGATTTCATATGGGCACAAAGACTTACACGACTAACATAAATGGTCTTGTATCTCGAGATGCAAAGGAGTGTAACTCCATATGACCAGAAACCAAATTCTTCAATCCTTACACATTTACGAAGAATTACACAGTCATTGTACACGATTGTGTAAGTTCTTAGTTGCTTTAAACATTTGTTTTATACCATGTTTTTACTTGAATTCTTATCCTTTTTGTACATAAAGCCAAATATAATCTACAAATGCATTTAAAACAAATTAAGTACCAAATATACAACAAAACTATAAAATATCAAGAAAAACATGTTAAATATGAGTGTATAGTTATATTCAAGTTAACATCTATTAAACATCCTTACACTTAAATTTTTTCTTTTCCTCAAGCAAATCATAATCTAAATTATTAATTTTACAACATCCCTCCTTTATTAATCCCAACTTGTCCATCCATATTCTAATTCATCATATCATATTAATCAAATTAACATACGCAAGTTATCCTAAAACTAACTTCATAAGTTAATATTAATAATAATCATGTCAATAATCTTATTGAAATCAAAAGCATAACTCTTTACTCCCTCACCAAGATTTCACTCAATGCACTTAAGTGTTTAGTGTGAACAGTATCAAACTCTCAAAGCAAAGCATAGTAAAACTTTTAACCGTAAGCTTGCAATATTATCACAATCTCCACCACATATATGTAAACTAGAAACAAAAATCAAAAGTTCTTTATAAGGTTGTAATGGGGCTTAGGTAAGGTATGATTGAGATAAGGAAAATGTGAAAAATTTGAAAGAAATTTACTAAAGAGATCTTACAAGAAACTTGTTCACAATATACAAGTCCTTTCATTACAAATCCATTGTTACTATGCATTTTTTATTGACTCTTTTCAACCATTCATCATATAACACAATTAAAGAAATATTAGACCTTTCAAACTTTCATGTTTTAAACAATCAAGTAATATAAATAACCTTTAAGGTTTAAAACAGTAAAATGGCTTCATACAATAAAGGATAATAATTGTTATAATCAATGAAAAAGGCTAAGGCTAAAAACTAGTTATTTCTAAAGGATAAAACATGGTAAGGTAATTATTAAGAAATAAGCTTAAACAATTGTTGAATCTAAATGTCTTTATCACTTAATGCTTTCATTTTAACACGTGTGATCGCAATATGTATAATAAAAGCAAACTTTAGATTTCTTCAACTATGCGTAAAAACACATATAAAAGAATAGAAGAGTTTAACATTTTTAAATTTTTTATGAAATTTGGGTATTAGGGCACAAAAGTTCACACAAAAATGGTTATATTATGTGTGTAAATAATATACAATTTTCATTCTAATTGATTATCTCAATGCCTACTCAAAGTATAGCTTAGAAAAGTAAGTTTATTTTAGCTATCATCCTTTTGCATAATAGTTCAAATTAATATTCATAAATGAAATAAAGTACTTACGCTAGATTTCATCTAACTCAATTTATCAGTTAATAAAATGTAATAATAAAGATTATCATAAACTTAATAAAATTATTAACTCCTTCCCCATATTTAAAATTGTACATTGTCCCCAATGTACACAATATAAGCATATAAAAATCAAAATGGAGAATGTGGAGTTTTGCACTTCCCTAAATAATAAGATTTTCTGATTTTTGATTTCGTTGAAGTTGGAACTGTCCATCCTATACTAGATGCAAACATCCTTTCAAAATATAAATAAAAGGGATAAGAGATGAAAGAAATGAAAATAACGAAAATAACTAAGGGACATAGAAATAACATAACATAAAATGAAATGAAATAAAGTCATATGCTAAACATCAAAATAGAAACAAAATAACATGGAATTTTTAAAATAAAACCTATCCTAATTCATGGGTTGTCTCTCATGTAGCACTTGTTTAATGTCCTTAACTCAACATACCTTTCACCTTACCATATTTTGGGTTTATAATCAGTAGCTTACTTCCACTAGTTTCTTCCCATAGCAATTTCATATCCTGTAAGTAAGTTAGATGTTGTAAGATGATCATAAGAGTATAATTTATCAAATTAATATGTCTTATCGACTGCATTAATGTCCTTTTTAATGAAAATTTTTTAATAAAATAAGGGATAACAAAACTCCCTTAATCTTCGGTAGATATAAGAAGTCTTGCAGGATGTGGGACCATTGTACTTAAGGTGACTACCAATGATTTATTAATAGTTTCCTCAATTGGTTTCTCCTCTAGCTCTTCCTTAATCTCCTTTGTCCACTGTTCTACTTTCTCTTCTTGGAAAATGGCTTCTTCCCATTCATCTTCTTCAATTGTCCTTTGCCACTTCTCTATTTAAGCTGCTTGGATAGAGGCTTCCTCCTGTTTTTTGTCCTCTACTTCTGGTAGCTTGTTTTCACTTCTAAGGGTGATTTCCACGTTTATTAGGATATGTTTTAGCAGTACTAGGCAAACCCCCTTACAATTTGTTAAATAATATTCATGTCAGTTGGCTAACTTGATTCACCAAGTTATCTATATAAGCGTCTGTTCTCTAATATCTTATGTTTGATTCTTGAACAAATTTGGCCATCATATCCTTTATAGTTAACTTCTTAACTTAAGATTCTTATTGTTATAAATATTTAGGTGGAGTGTAATCATTTCATCTATAAGTATAAGAGTTGCCCCTTTGAATTATAAATATTCTCCTACGGTGTACTTTGAGATTGGTTATGTATGTTTTATTTCTCCCATATGTAATTTGGGGCCAGAAAATCATAATTGTTATAGTTACTCTCACAATTGCCGCAACACAACAGGAAATTCGATTCAACTTTTGAAAACATGTCACCAAACCTTTCCTTCCAATACGGTGATGCTATTATAGGTGATGACACATCATAGCTCCCATAAGAATACTGTTCGCTCTATTCTTTCATTGTGATTTGTGGCTATAACAATGAATTATAAATCCCAACAATAGTTCACAAACTCAAAGTCAAAGTAGATATGTTCAAAATATAATTAAATGAGTAAGCCAAAAATAAAGAAAAATACAAGAAAAATAAAATAAAATAAAATAAGGTAAAATAATTAATTATTTAATAATAATGGTTAGATTAATAAAATCTAAGATTTCCTAATATTACTGTCTTCTACAACAGTGCCAAAAACTTGATTGGCCTAGGGTTAAGATCAATATTAATTTTACCACAAGTTCACGACTTAACTGTAGCTAGCATAGGTAAGTACAGGTCAATCCTATAAAGACAGTAAGTACTAGCAGTTACCCTTTTTCTATTATCAAGCATAAGAATTAGATTTTTTTAATGAAAAATTAAAATGAACGAATAAACTAAAATTGGAAATAATAATGAACACAGGACAAATGGAATACGAAGAAAAATTAATATCAAATAATAGTGTCTAAATGATGAATCCCGTTAAAAATCATTAAATAGTTAACCTTTTATCATGCAATTATATTGTTGATTATTGAATCATGGAAATTCCTATTTTATATTAATATTTCTCTCAAGACTATTAACAACTAATCTATCAGTTGATTAACAAAAATCTTTCTAGATAAAACCCTTAGGATTGCATGATCAATCGCTATTAGGTTTGACCTTAATCTAAAGGATTCATATCTGCCTATCTCTAGGTTTGCATGCAACTCTTTCCAATTATGATATATCTATTCATAAAAGAGAATCTTTCAATCTCAATCATATGAAATCAAATCATGCCCTAATATTTTGGATATATTAGAACAAAAATAAAACAGATAATTGAATCGCAATAAATCAATGAATATAATTGCATTACATAAAAGAATAAAACATATTGTTATCACACATTATAGTTAATTACACCTAGATTCTAAACATGTTTAGTTACTAATCATAGAAAATGAAATCAAAGATAAACAAGCAGAAACTAATAGAAAACAATGAAATCATAATTCTAAATCTCCCTTTCTCTTCTATTGAATCTTCTTACAATTATGGGTTTGATGTTGTCATCTAACAGATCTCTTGTCGTATTCTTAATGTTTTTTCATCCCTTAGAAAAATCGTCACCTCTTTATGTGTCTTATGTCTCAAAACTGCTTAATAATTTGTCTCTCTCCTCTTTGCCTCTACTCACGTCCTTTTATAGTAAAAATTAGGGTTTTTAGGATATAAACGGTCACTTACATAGGTTTGTGAGAGATACACAATTTTATATCTCAACATACACGTAAATGTAACTCCATACGACTAGAAACGAAATTGTTCAATCTTGACACATTTATAGAGACTCAAACAGTCACTGTACATAGTCGTATAGGTTCTTAGTTGCTTCAAATCTTCATTTTATAACACATTTTCATCTGAATTTTTCTCCTTTTAGTCCGTGATGGAAAAATAACCTACAAATGCACATAGAGCCAATTAAGTACCAAATGTACAACAAAACTATGAAATATCAAGCAAAACATATTAAATATGGGTGTATACACATCTAATGTTCGCTGATGATTTATTACTTCTGTCTGGGGTAGATCTGTTCTCCACCAACATTCTCAAAGACATTTTGCACAGGTTCTCTAACTGGTCAGGCTTGCAAGTCAACATCCACAAAAGCAGCTTCTACTGCTCAGTCTAGGATGTAGATGTAGTAGGAATAGATGCCAGTGCAAGAGTTATTGTGAACTTTATTTGAGGAGCTTTGTCTTTTCCAGTAGACGGGGAAGGTCGAGACTTTGGTGGTGAAGAAGGTAGAGTTTTGATTTGCAAAGGTTTTGTCCATGAACCTGTGGGTTCAGCAGGTTTAGTCTATAAAGGTGAAAGTTCATAAGTTGGTGGAGAATAAATGGGTTGGGATTATAGGAAAAGATGTAGGATAGGCTCTATAAATATTCTTGGGCTGTTCCTTTTGCATATCAACTTCCATTCCTTGAAGAATTTCTTTTAGCTTTCTCATTTCTTGCACTTTAGTGGTGAAGTTAGAGCCAAAATACCGAGTAGCAATGTATCTGTGAAGATGTGCATCTAGTTTGGTCAGCTAAGCTTTATGAGATTTACATAAGCTTTGAACTTCAATAGAGACGCCATTTAGTACCTGGTGAGTAGTATGGGTGTGATGAGTTAAACCATCAAGTTTATAATCAATTTATCTAAGGACTTTGTTTTAGTTCAAAGCATTGTCAGTATGCCAGCTGAGAGTTTCATCAACAGGATTTGAAAGCATTATTCCATGAGCACTCATGCCGGAGGCACGAATATATGGGTTAGAGATAACTCATTGTTGATCATTTATATGTCTCTCCAGGGGTGGAAAATCTTCCTCATAGGGATTGACCATCATACAAGGAAGTGGAGAGGGTGTAGAAACAAGAGATAGAATAATTGGTTTAGGTCTATTGGAGATTGACTCTAGATGGAACAAAGGTTCCTTGTCAACAACTTTGAGTTATGCTCAAATACTTCTAGGTCTTGGTCTTGAATTCTCAATCTAAGGTTTAGAATCATCATCATGATCCTTATGTTGATAGTGGAATTGTCGAGAAAGTTGACAATTATAGGTCTCCTTGATTCTGTTCTTCTTCTTCCTTCGTAATCGATTATAAAGTTCATTATCATCACTATCTGAATCAGTGTTCAGACATACTTCACAATTTGGTTCACATATAGAAAGATCTACATCTCAGACAAAATGTCCCCGATGATAGTTAAAGTATATAAGTTCTCCATCTGATTTGAAATAATGGATCAAAGGTTTATCTTTGCCTTCTTTATGCAAGAACACAGGTTAAATAATCAAAATAGGACCAGAGGTTATTGAGGATCTAGGTTGATCTTCAGTAGGCCTGGTGTAAATTGATCTGACTGATGCATCTCGAAGGGTTTGAAGAATAAGAGGAGTTGTGGTGTGGAAGGAGTGACCATAGTGATTTTGAAATACTTTCTAGTAGTTAGTGATCCATTCAGTCGATATTAGCTTTTCAAGGTCCCTTGATGGTGCAGAGTGGCTATAATAACTATAAGATTGTAACATCCCGTTACTGGCGGGGAGGTTAGAATAGTAATTCTGAGTGGTCAATAGGCGTTTAGAAATGCCCTTACATGTTCATGCATAATCTCATATCTGCATACACGTGAATAGTGAATTTTGCACATGTAAATGATTGTACATGCATTCATGACATTTCCCAGTATAATTGTGAATGAAATGTGATTGTTATGATAAATGCGATTTCTTGTGTTTGAAAAATTGATTGGAGAGGGTCATTGAGGTTTTAAAATTGTTAGTGAATTTTAGTGAATTGTTTTGTGAAATTTTGGAGTATTTTTCGGACTAGAAAAAATGTCAAGTGGCAGACTGATTATTTCCCAGTAGTAGAAATAACTGTCCAATGGCACTGGAAATTTAGATACATGATTTTAGGATTTATTAATTTTAGCCATTGGAAATTTGAGGAACAATTGGAGGAGAAATTGGATTTTAATTGGAAAGAAACTAGGTGGGCATTTTAGAGTGTGACATGTGGCAAGT
>JAOTAZ010000009.1:4041616-4054399 GCA_025629785.1 Erythroxylum oxycarpum | reverse complement strand
GGACGGGAGGTCCGAGGATACTGAATTGTGATTGAGATTTATGAAGTGTTAGCTATAGGTGTGTGTTTTGCTGATATCGGGATACCGGACAGGAGGTCCGAGGACTTGGTGTGATTGGGTTTGGTTTATAGAAATGTGTTTTATCTTTGTAGATTCATACAGCCGTTATGCTGCCCAATTTTGTTATATTGGGTATGGTTTAGTTGTGAATAGGAACAAATAAGAGTTTAAGGATGAGAGAGTACAATATGCATGGTTAAGGGAAAGCAAGTAATCTGAGTTTCTGATTGAGGATGAAATTTCCAGTTGGAAAATTTAAGTACTTGCATGAGATTGAATAAAGATGAGCAAAGAATGAAAAAAAAAAATGTACACGGATTTGGATTAGTTAGACCGATAGTCTTAAGGATTCCAACGCGACGCTTCCTAAAGTATTTTCTGAGATATTCGTTCGCGGATGTCGGAAATTCAGTTCGATCAAACCTTTTGTTTGTTTCGATTCGATTTGATCCGTTTGTTTGCTTCGTTTTCGATTTGCATTCGTTTTGCCTTCGATTTCTTCGCTTCGGTTTTATCCGAGTTTCCGTTTTGTTAAGAAGGTTAGGTTCCGAAAACGGGTCCCAACAGATTGTTTCTATTATTTTGTAGGAAAGGAGATAAGACAAATTTTAAATATTTTATCTATGAGATAAATAGAAGATCAAGGATTAAAACACTAATGTTGATATGAAGTGTATTAAAGGGTGTAAGAGGTTATTAATAATGACATGACCTAAAGAAATGATATGCTTTCCCAATCTTAATATGCCAAATGTTAGTTATAAATGGTAGATTAAATAAATAAACAAGTGAACTTAAGTTAGGCATTAGGTATGCATAAACTATCATTTGTATCATACTTGAGGAAAGACATATGCTCTAATAAAAGGGATTTAATACTGTAAAACATGAATCATTATATGTGCGCATTTTCGACCAATAAGGAAAATACAAGATATATTCTCAACTTATATTGTGGAAGGATATGAACCTTAAATTTAAAGTACCCTTTTTACTCTAGTTCTAATTCCAAATAATTGAATTAATGTTTGCTATCTTAGAATGTTACTAGAAAATCATGAATGGTTCGATGTAATGAGATATTATAGAAAAGCGAGCTAATTTGATTCAAATGATTAAGATACAAGAAAGATTATTTCAATTCCTAGTTTGCATCAAGATGTATTCCAAAGGTCCCATCTTCTATATAGAAGGTAGTATGAATATAAATATTTATCTAATGAGAATAAATGATGATTGATGCAATAAATAATCTAAGGCATAACATACTAATTCACTAAAGGTAATTGATAATCGATAAGTCATATACTCCTAAGAGATATATGACATTATGCTCTCGTCTAATCACACAAGATGATTGATAGGGTAAAAGTAACATAGAATCGTTTTCTTTCTAGTTAATTAACTTTACTATGTGTGGATAAGAGATAATAGATAAACACACGTAATAAGTTAATAATATAAAAAATTATAATTGTAAACATCACAACTATTATTATTTATCAAAAAGATAAGTTGTTGAATAAGAAAAAACTGATTTTGGTCTCTTTATCAGCTGTTTGGTTGAAATATGAGAGTCTAGATTTTCTGTCCAATATTATGGTGTCTTATTGTGTCTAATAAATTTCAGTCATTTATTTATGTGAGTCTGCATGGGATTTGCATGAAATTCACAAAATAAATGACTAAAATTTTATGAGACAGAATAAAATAAAATAAAACTGGATAAAAAATTTAGATTCGAAATATAGGCCTCATTATGTAAAATGCAGCAACCTTTTATCCTTTGTACGAGGATAGCTTGCGATCTTCAAATTATTTAATTTCCAAAAAGAAAAACATAGCGTCGTATTATTCGTTGAGAAGACGTGCTACTGTTGTAGTGAGGTACAGTATAAAACACGGGATGTGGAGAGTTATCAGGACGGTACATCGCTGGTTTGTTTCTCTCAGTTACGTAACGAATCGGATCTCCTCTCCTCCTCTCTCCTCTCCTCTCTCCTCTCCTCTCCCCTCTCCTGCGATTTGTCAATCAACATGCACAATCCCAATCACAACACAGCCCTAATCGACTCCTTCTGCGAAATCACATCTTCTACTCGTGATGAAGCCCTTTTCTTCTTAGAGTCTCACCAATGGGATGTCGACGCTGCGGTCTCTACTTTCCTTGACAACAACGCTGCCGCAGCCACCGCCACCACCACATCTGGCCCCGACCAAATCCCTCCTATTCCTCTCTCTCCTTCCCCCTCGCGCTCCCCATCGGGGTCTCACTCCCCCAATTTCTCCCCCTCCCACTCTTCCTCTCCTTCCCGTTCCCGCTCTCGCTCTCCGTCACCCACTCCTCCCTCCCGCGTTCCCTACAAGCTCAGATCACGTCAACCCAAGTCGACGGGTGCTGGCAGCAGCAGGACACGCGGCGGGATTCGTACGCTTTCTGATCTGGATCGGGTCCCTGAAGCCAATGGGTCCAGCAGTGACGAGGACGATGCCCAGCGTTATTATACTGGTGGAGACAAGAGGTTGAGTTTGTCTTTCTTTTCCTTCTAATTGATTTAATGAGAGCCGAATTATCCTTGATTCTAGTTAAGTGTTGATCTATTAGTTAAAATAAAGCATGTATAATACATTGTTTGATTCCAAAAGCGATCTATCTATCTATCTGTCTATAATAATTTTTGGTGTTTCTTATGTGTTCCTTTTTTAGTGCAGTGGAATTTTAGTCCAGGACCCTACAAAACGTTACGATGTGGATGGCTTTTTTGATCAAGCTAGACTTTCTGGAGCTGTGGACAGGTCTCCTGATAACATTCGACCGTCTTCTTCAAGTTCAAGAAGCTTCACCGGAACTGGGAGATTACTATCGGGTGAGACGGTTTCGGCTGCTCCTCAAGCTTTCAATCATACCATTACGCTTTGGAGGAACGGCTTCACTGTTGATAATGGTCACTTGCGTCGCTTTGATGAACCTGCTAATGCTACCTTCTTGGAGGCAAGATCTGATCAGTTTTTCCGTCTATCATTTTCTTGATCTTCGGGAGTTCAAATTGTATCAGAACTGCTGTTTGTTCATCTTTGTTTGATGCCTAGCATCACGATACTACTGCATGCTACATATCTTTGGCCGACCAAATGACTGAAATAACATTGCAAATATTCTGACTTATATGTCTTTCTGTATCTTATATAGTTTGTTGGCTTCTATGATCAAGTAAGACTTGACTGGTCTGTTGTTGGATGATTAACCATATTTCTGGTGGTCAGATATATTTGTTTATTTTGTTAAGGGGGTTAGTCAGTGATTTCTGTTTTCATTGGCAAAATTTTAGATACTTCAGGTTAATTCTAATTCTGTTTGATATATGTGCTTAGCATTAACTCTTCCAAATGCAGAGCATTTTGAAGTCCGAGTGCCCACAGGAGCTTCGACCTGTAGACAGCAGGACAGAGGTCCACCTTAATCTTATGAGGCGAGAGGAGGACTACTCAGTGTGTACCTTTTCTTCCTCTCTCTCTCTTTCCTTTTTTTTTTTCTTTGGGTTCCCCTCCTGGCTCCCCAGTAAACCATTATTAAATTATCAGCTGCTTATCCTATTCTTGGCTATACAGGAACCAGAGAAGCCCCGAGATCCATTCCAAGGTGTGGGAAGAGCTTTAGGCAATAGCAGCAGCAGCTCTGCGCCCTTGGATACAAGTCTTCCTTCAGATTCATTAATGACTGCTCCATTGCCAGCAACAGGATTAGTTGTAGATTCTTCATCACCAACAACATCAATTCAGCTAAGGTTAGCAGATGGCACACGCATGGTTTCACGCTTCAACTTGAACCATACCATCAGAGATCTACGATCCTTCATTGATGCATCAAGACCGGTAGGAGCAAGAGATTACCAATTGCAGACAATGGGGTTCCCTCCCAAACCTCTCACTGATCTGGATCAGACAATAGAGGAGGTGGGCATTGCTAATTCTGTAGTTATCCAGAAATACTAATTTGGTTGCTTGCAGAATTTGAATTACCCTACTTTAGTTTCATCACATCTGTTCTAGAGATTGTTAATTCGATTATATTTGGAATTCAAATCATATAACAGCAACTTAATTCTGATTTCTGTAAAGGATTCTTGAGTTTGAGGACAAGGTAGATTTCGCTCCTGACGAAGTAAAGAACCGTGGAAAATGTGTTTTAATCATATGTTAACAAGAGGTAACAAGAAGTGATTTACTTTTTCCAAAAAAAAAGAAAAAAAAAAGGAAAACGACGCAAGGAGAAGTGGCAGGCAACTGGAGCAGGCCAGCCCTTTAATTGAAATAGTCTTTCATGATTTGCAAGTAGACTTTTTTCTTGGGAAGTTGAAATTAAATTGATTAAAAGACCCTCAAAGAGGGAGTACAACCAACAAGGAATGTACCTTGACCAGATTAACGATTGCAGGCCTACTAAAGACCAATTCTAAAGAGCACAAAGTCTGAACTAAAGAAATAAAGACATGATTTGTGCATGCGCCATGTGATGTGTATCTGTTAACCTAGCATTGGGCATGTAGTTTGGTAAGTGGTCTCTGATAAATGGGAATCCTCTCAAGTTACAATGCCATTGGTTGTTCTGGACGATCTTTTTAGCATTCTTAGTCTGTACGTGTCTAAGACCTTGTGCGTAATGGACTTTGTCAGAGTTTATGAAATTTTCTCTCAAATTCCAGAAACTGGAGGCTTTTTAGTGTTGAGAGTGAATCCATCTCATTCTTATGACTCCCTATCACTGAACAACTTCCATATTCTCTTGATAATGAGCTTTTTGTTCATTAGTTGTACCCTTGTAAGTCACGGGCCTCCTTGCTTAGAGACAAATTTCAAGCCATACGACCTTAGAGTTCTTGCTTGTCCTTGCATCATCAGATCAAAGAGTTCTTTGTGATCTTCTCAATTGATTTACTAAGTTTTTGGGAGGCATGATATGTGAGCTGTAATGGTTGTGCATGCTATTGAGAAATGTGCTAACTAATTGCAATCTCCTTACCTAAGGTATAAGCTTATTCTGCTAATAACCAATTCTTTTATTAGTCACATTAAAAAGTGTAAGCAATCTCTATAAGTTGGTCTACTTATGGTGATTGGAATGCCCAAATACTTGAGAGAGACATATTAAAGTTGGCAATATGAAATTCTTGAAAGTTCCTTAGCTAGGTTGGAGAATCCCATAGAGAAATGGAGCTTACTTTTGGAGTAGTTAATGCTCAACTTATGCATCCTTTTAAAAACATGTAAAGAGTTCTTTACGGATTGCATAGAGAGCTTATCAATCTAGCTTAAGAGCATCAGATCATCATCGAAAGCAAGGTTAAATAGTTTGATTTCCTTGCATTTAGTATGATATTTGAAGTTACAACTTTGTTTAATGTCAAAAGAATTAACCTAGATAGAATCTCCATGCATAGGGTGTAAAAAGTAAAAGGATAAATGATCTCCTTGTCTTAATGATCTGGCAATAGTGAAAGTAGGTTCTCCATTTATAATAATGCCAAATGAGGTGGTAGATCCATTCTACGAAAGCCTTAGGAAAGACAAACTTTAAGGCTAATTAGAACAAAGGCCCATACCAAAGAGTCAAAAGCCTTATGAGAAGTTAATTCTTAAGCAAATATTGTATAATTAATAGGTTATCCACAATGTTTCTTCCCTTGATGAAGGCGTTTTGACTATGATTAATAAATTTTCTTGAGTTTCTTCCAATATTTTGGCAAGCATCTTTCATATGGTTTTGTAGATAACATTACAACATAAGATTGGCCTAAAATTATGGAAGGAAGTTAGATTAGCAATCTTGGAACTAAACTGATGCAAGTTTTATTAATTTCCTTCAACATTATTCTATAAGTTAAGATTTTCTAAATGACCTTAAGATTGGCCTAAAATTATGGAAAGAAGTTGGATTAGCAATCTTGGAACTAGATTGATGTAAGTTCTATTAATTTCCTTCAACATTATTCTATAAGTTAAGAATTTTTAAATGGCCTTTGTAACCATATCTCCAACTTTATTCTAGGAAATTTATAGGAAAAGAGCATTATAACCATATGCTCAAGGGGCTTTCATATGGTCTTGCTAGATAAAGCTCCCTCGAAATTATATCTGGTGGAAGGTAACTCGAGAAATACAACTTGATTTTGATCAATAGAGTCATTGATGAATAAATAACCTAGGGATGAAAGAGGATTCTCCTAAGATGTCTTTGAAGTAAGAGAATACATTTTTTGAGCTCCTTTTGGTTTGTGACCGCACGTCGTAACGTTAGTCAAAATAAAATAACTAGACTACTACTATAATAGTGGTGAGTCTAGGTCGATCTCACAGAAAATGTGTGTAAAGTTTATAGAATGAAATCAACTGGTGTTTAGGTTTAACGAGGGGTTTTGGATTTGAAAGAAGAAAATAAAATGAAAATAACTAATAAAAACAAGTTAAAGAAAACATGAAAAAAAATGATAAAAGTGAGAAATTCGGTAAGGACTCGGTTCTTTTTTATTAGTTAAATAAAACATGAAAAAATGATAAAAGTGAAAAATTCGATAGGGACCCGGTTCTTTGATTCAATCTTGGCTTACACCCTAATTAAGCATTTTTCATTAATTTGTTGTTCTCAAACCTCTCCTAGCAACTATTAATCATGAGTTAATAATTACCCTGAATTTTTCCTTAGGTTTTGTTTAATCAAGATACGATTGTTAATTAAACCTAACTACCGAATAACCTAGGATACGATCTCTAGATTTAATTAGGCAGTGCCATTACGAATTAGAAAAACCGATTAATCAAGGCAACAACCACATACGATGCGTCATTTAACCTAAGTCACGTCATCCCTAATGATTACGAATCATTAGTCGCTACACATGAATTTCAGCATAATAATTACGGATTATATCGAAATTCTAGTAATGGGTTTGTAATTAACCGATTCAATGAACGCATTAAAATCATCATTTCACAATACCCAATGGGTTTATACACAAATAACCGAATAATAACGAAAATCTAATTATCCATATATAATACCCAATTCAATTACATAAGATAACACAATCAATTCCTAATGAGAGAAAGAAACAACAAAATAATATTAAAATTACTTAACCCGGGTCATCGGCGTCGATGTTGCCTCCAAACTAGTGTTAAAACGTCTAGCCCTTTATAGGTCTTTCCTAAAAAAATGCTTCAGCCCCTATTCTAATCCCTAGCCAAAAACCCCTTGATTTCTCCTCACTGCCGCAAGCTTCTCTCAATTTCACTGTTCATTGATTTGATGAATAAGGTTTAAGAGTTTTAGGTCCAGCGATATTGTTCACGCCTCCACATTTATGCTTGCGCTAGCTTCTCCAGTCGTACCAAGCCGCCAGCCACCTGCTCCTTCACGCCTCGCTCAAAATGCCACACCTCGTCTACGTTTACGCAGTTGTATGCGTTAAACGCAGACCCTCATGCTAGCCCTTCTATTCTGCCGCCCAATGTTTATTGTTCTTGTAGCGTTGATTGGACAAATAAAGATTGCTTCTTTTAAATCCTTATGCCGCCTGCACCAACTCTTCTCTCACGCCCGCAGCCCAGCCAAGCCGCAACTAGCTCCTCGTCTGCGTGCTCCTCTGCCTGCTGCGCCTATTGTAGCGTGATGGGACAAATAAACCTAGAGGGTTTATTTTCCCCCACGCTGTTCACTCTCCACGCACTATGTCCCCCCTTCTAGTTGTGTCTTCTATGCGTTTTTTAATAAAACGCTCACACATGTTGTGCACAACACCAGCACAACCTTTCTACGTTGTGCACAACATTTTGCACAAAAATGTACACACGCTGCTCCTTGCTTGGTCCATCTATTACCGTTTTGGGCTTCTGCTATTTCCTTTGGCTGCTTTCCATTTTGCTTGTCTTTTATTTTTTTCTTCTTGCCCCATAAAGACAAGTAAAAATTGATTTTTAGAAAATAACCTAAATGTAGTAATTTCGACTCACTTTAATTTATCTGCTTCCAAATTTTACTAAAATCATATTTGGATTAAAGTGAGTATCTTAAGTATTTTCATGTCAATAATCGCTCAAGTGTAAATAATTAAATATACCAACAATTAAACACATATCAATTTATAATGGGATTCCCAATTTGATCCTATAGTATGGTGAGTTTGTTCTGATTTCTTCTAGCATTGATGAACTTATAGAAAAAATTGTTGTTCCTATGTCCTTATTTGAGCCAAAGATTGAATTTTGTCTTAAGATGATTTTGTGGATCTCAAAAGCTTGCATATAATGATTGAGGCAAGTTTTTTCAAAAGATATAAGCCTTTCATTGTCTAGAGAGTTGTACACCATTATGCTTTAATGATGGCCTCTCTAGCTCTTCTGATAGCTTCTTCAATATCTAGACAAGGAGACTTGTTGAGAAGCTTAAGTTCTTCTTTCATTCATTTAAGTCTCTACATACATATATAGGCTTTGTGTCCCTCAAATTCCTTTTGCATTCCTTTCTTGATTGCATTTTTCAAAGCCTAAAGCATTCAAAAGATAATTATTAAACCTAAAGGGTGCTCTGATAAGCTTGCCATTATTGAAGTTGTTAGCCACCATATAAGAGAGATCTAAGTTTATTGAGTTCCAAAAACAAGTTAAAATTAAGAAAAATTACATCATCCATTCATCATTAACCAGAGCTTGTTCTAGTGTCTTTCTTATTCTCCAAGCTCCATCTTGTTTTTTATCCCAAGTTAAGAATTGACCTCTAAATATCAAGTTAGTAACCTCAATTTTATCAACATATGTTATAAAATTCTCATTCAAATTTCCTTGGCTTCTCTTGATCTAATAACTTTATGGTAGTATATAAAATTATTATAATATGTTACATTTTTATGCCAAAAATTGTTACTTTGAAACATCAAATTGCTTACAGACACAATTGATAGATTGATGAGCTTGGAATTACTAGATATGACAATATTTAGAAGAATTATCTAATTAGTTAAATAGGAGTGTTAGACTTTTAATTTGCTTTTTGTCCAAAATCTACCACAAATCACTAGGCTTTCCTATTATCGTCCTTCTTTATTTTATTTTCCAATAAGCCTGTCAGACAAGGATTTTTCTAAAACAAAAGATATTTAACAACTAGTTGTTTGTCGAGGTTGTTTTTAGCTACCACACATTACAAATAGAAAAGGACATTAAGGAGTTAGTGAAGAGGGACCTAATATGATATGTTTTTCTTGGCCTCTCTACTAGATCTTTCTTTTGTCGTTATGAAGTTTACTTCATTCTTATTGCTATCATAATAATTTGCCTTATGATCTGCCTGAGGTTTAGTGGGGCATTCCTAGATTGTGCTATTGCCTTTGATTTAGCTATCAACTGGTTTCTTAGGTGAGAACCAAACTTACTTATGAGAGCTTTCCAAAGAGACATTATGTGATTCTTCAATTGAGATTGGGATCTCTTCTATCTTCCCTTCCTATATTATTTCATATAGATATTAAACATTATCATTTTCCTCCTTGTTTATAGAACATTAGTTCCTTGGCACTACCTATTCTAAAAATTTTACTAATTTCTTTTAGTTCCCTCTTATTGATTTATGAGGTTTTGATTGATATAAGATTGAGATCTCTACCTATTTCAGTCCTCCATATGACTTTGTTTCATTACGTTCAGTTTGTTTGGTATTTTTTTATCCATATCCATTCCCTAAAAAACTCTTATATAGCAAATTGTCTTTGATTTAGTTGTTTATTAAGGTAAATTGGTTTCCCAAACACACTAACTAAGTAGCTTTAGGCTATTATGGTCCAATATCCTAAAAGAGTGTTATAGAAGTTTACATATTAGGATTGTATGTTTCCCCTTTTTGTTAAGAGATTGTATGTTTCCCCCTTTTTGTTAAGAGATAAGCCTAACTTCTATTTTATAATGAAGATAAGCTACTTCTCTTCATTAATCAAGGTTTTCTTAAGCCTCAATTTTCCTTAATTGTTGTGCCCAAATAAGTTCTAAAAATAACTACGCTATCCTAATGGCAATTATACGAGGTAGTTGTAGTGATTACCCAGGGTTGTCTCCTACGGAGGTGAAATTGATTCACTTAAATTATCCTTGAACAAAAATAAATATAGATGCAATCCTAAACATTCTATCCCAATTTATTGAGTGAAGACTTTAAAGGAAACCAAAAAATTAAACTGAAAAGTAACGGAATTAACCGGGAGCAAAAACGAATAGATTAACTGAAATAGAAAACTCTTTAGAATTAATTTCTCTAATTTAGTCTCCTATGATTGAGTAAGGGAAAATGATTGGGTAGCCATCTTATTAAATCCACCAGTTGGGTTCTAAGTTCAACTCGAATAGTAAACGAAATATAACTTTTGTATTCAACAAGTTATCATCCAAATTAATTATGGAAACTTAACTATTAATTACCACTTAATTTAATATATTTCTAGTTTTTAACCTAAGCGTCTATAGTTTCTCATTCCATATTAACTTCTTCTCTCGATCTTTCATTTAATACCAAAATGATGCAAAGTTTGATCATGCTATTACATCCATTAAGTTCAGAAACTATAGTAATACATAAGGCAATAACACAATCCCTCAATCATGCATATTTGACTAAAATAGTGAAATTAATCCTCAAGAAAAAAGAGATCAGCCCATCACAAAAATAACGAGATTCATCATATTTTGATACTTCAATCCTATCTTAATCTGTACAAGAGAAGTATTAAAGTAGTAAACCAAGTCAATAATCGAAATGAACTATCAAAACATAATAGAGTATGAGTCTATGAACTCATAGAGTCAAGTAAAACAACAGAGAAATAACAAACAGAATCAACAAATAAGTGCACGGATGAAGGAGTCGCGGTGATGTCCTACCACTCTCAAGCTTCCTACATTAGCTCTCTACTTTTGCTTCTCTTGGTTTTCTCCCAGTCGAATGGTTGCTTAAGTTCACTACTGGGATTCAGCTTTAGGTCACACTTTCTGCCTTTGTCCTAAGCCTACACCTCTCCGATGTGTTTCTCTCTTCCTCCGCCTTCTTTCTCTCTATCTGTTCTCTATCTCCAAATGAAGGTGTGGTGTGTAGAATGATTGTTTGTAGAGTGAATGAATGTGTTTGGTGTCAAATTTTGTTGCCACCCTCTATTGCCCTTTTATTTGTATTATAACTCTAGGTTTAGGGTTTCGCACCATCGCTCCTGCACATGACTTGTAATAAGTTGATGAATTAAAGGAAAAATGGGTTATAGGGTGACAAGTTAAGTCATCCCCATGAGCGCACTTGTCATGGTGGTGATAAGTTAAGTCACCACTATGACTAACAACATGGTATTAGTCATGGTGGTGACAAGTTGTCACCACCTTTCTTTTTTCTCTTTTCATGCAAAATTACGTGAACTTTCCCTTCATCCTTCATGCAAAATTCACAAAATAATCCAATTAACATTTATGCAATATTCACACCATTTCTACTCATTTTATCTCACAGTAGGATCAAAACACAAGGATTTGTAACCAAAATCAAGATATAAAGGCAATTAAAAGCAATAGAAACCAAACACAACAATTCTGCCGCACTTAAACCATGCTTGTCCTTAAGCATAACAAAGAACACTAGACTATACAAAAACAAACAATGGGAACAACAATTTTTTCAAATAATAGTCAAAGATATTAACGATCATTTCAATATACATAACTTAAGAACTTGAAACACATAATACTCCATAAACAAGTTATTCTTCTCATATTTAGCCAAAATCAACAAGTACTTTAATTCAACGAACTATCAACAAGTGTGATAGACACTCACTTCACTTTCCATCCTTTTAAGCATTCAACGGTAGGATATGTATTCACTCATCGTTCATTTCATTTAAAGTATCTACCATAAGCTTGCTTACTGATCTAATCTCCACCACTCATATCAAACACAAACAACAATCCGAGAGTCTTTATTTTGGTTGTAATGCAGCCAAGCTAAGGGTAGGAAAAAGAAAAATATCAGTTTAAAACCATAAAATAAATTAAGCATTTAAAGTAATATAAATAATGAAGCATAAAACATTCAATTCTTTCCTTTTACGTTAACAAGATTAGCACTCCCCTTTTTTGTTATCTCTCCTCTTCTTTTCATTTTCTACTTATCTTCACTTCCTTCCTTTTCCTTTTCTATTTATCTTTTCTTTCTTTTTTTCTTCTTTTTTTCTATTTTTATTTAGAATAAGATGAAGTTTATAAGAGGTAAAATGTAGAGGAAAGATACAAATTATTACAACCATACCCATTCCTAACTTAAAAACCAACTATATCCTATGATTCTCCTATATTTATTCAAACAATTGTTCCCTAAACCCATCATACACATTCAAATGCTCAACTTTCCTTATGATAGGTACAACGAAGAGGATAAATAATTAAGGTTAAGGCTAAATTTTTTGGTTTAAAGATAGAAAAAGTTTCATGTTAAGCTTAAAGGGGGTTCATTAAAGGTAACATCATGGTGGCTTTTTAAGCAAAAGGGGTAAATATTAATTGCCTTCATAATTTTAAAGTTTGCATAAGATTATGTGATCTCAAATAGTATTTGCAAGTTCTAGAGTCCCCCAATCACGAAAGAACACTCTCAACAAAGAACACTTGAATTTGGTGTTTAATAGTTCAAAAATGTTCAAATTC